>PVKP010030921.1:0-27450 GCA_004027715.1 Plecturocebus donacophilus
GAAAAAAAATTAAGAAGAAAAAAATAATAATGTAATCAACATTTAAGATAGAGAAGAAGAGCAGCAGAGATAATCTGGGTCCCTACAATCTCAGCAGCTGATGGTGTTCTGGTGGGTAGCCACTCTGAAGTACAGTGATTTCAGGGGAAATAAAGGACAGTTTTCCTCATGTTCAGAAATACAACACAGGGCAAAAAGACTTGGTCACAATTTTAAAAATAAAGGTCTTTTGTGGGGAAATGATAGTAAATAAGTTTAGACTGCAGAAAACACATCATGTATTCTTAAGGGTGCTAATATGTAGCTAGTAATAACACATCTTCATCCAGGTTAACAAATCACAGACATATCATTATCAAAAACATGCATATGAAATAAGCAGAATGTGAAATGTAAATGACTATGAAGAGAAAAATAAACTCAACCTACACAATAAAAATAAAATATATACATATTCTTTTAACACAATTGGGTATAGCTTTGAGGAAGGGTGTACATGTCTCCCTCCCCTCTATTTTTTCTAACTGTAAAGATAATAAACAGATGCAGCAGCCAACAGAAGAGTCTTGTATGCTGCATATATTCAGAGAAATGTATTCTATTTCAGATCTGGATAGAAATCTCACAGTAGTATGTGTACAATGAGAAATTTTCCAAGAGTCAAAATCATTTTCATCATAAAATATGATCTAGAACTTCCTGAAATGTTCACTAAGTCATATGGCCTATATTTGTGAACAAATGCTTTTTTGAAAATAATGATAATGAAATAGATTAAGAGATTGAGCCATATGCAGCTAACATAATAAAATACCTCAGGAAAGAAAAAGTAATTTAATTTCCATAAAAAAAGCCTACAATTTTTTTCAAAGCTTTGCTAGGTGATAAGACAGAGGACATGCACCTAGAAAGTCAGTCTAAGTCACAGGTCAGCCTCCCACTGCTTCTCATTATTTAATCCTTTTTCTTTTCTGCATTTTTTAATGTGCAGTATCTGCACAAATTTTTAAGAAAAGGAGAAAAGACTTTCTACTTGATCAGATTTCTAATAATAACTTGGTTTCTTTAATATTTTGTCACAAGAAACAAGATTATGATACTGTTTTTTGCTACCTCTGACCTTTAGGAAGCGGTAATAGACAAAAATAACATTTTCTGAGTATTCATAGTTAGAAAATAGCTTTTTCTACATATAAAACCCAAACTTTGGAAGTTCTGATATTTTTAAACATTATTAATATTTTAAGAAATAAAGTTGTTATATTTATTAAAGTCACAGAAAACAAAAAAAGCTATATCCTACATATTTTAGTCTTGGGTATCACAGTGATTTTTATAATCTCAGGCAAAATCTTTTTTAATGTTATTTGTTTAATGTATATCGACACTAGTAATCAATTCTAACCTGGAGATTAATAAATGTACTTAAGTACCATCTTACTTAGAGAGATAATACCCACATAAAAGTGTACATATGCTGTTTCAGTCAAATGAGATGCAACCTTTTCAGCCCTCAAAATATCTCACAATATAGATTAAATAAAAAATACAACCAAAATGATTTAAGAGGATGTTTTTCCATCCTTCAAATCATCATACAATTTTTATTTCTAAAACCTAAATATACATTTGTCAAGGCATAACTCAATATTTCTTTTTACAATCTTGTATTGGATCATTTTATTTCCTCGATTGATAAAAAACATTAATTTCCTTCAAAATAAAGGTCAAACTTCTTGTCATGAAGGAAAGACCTATCCGAATATGGCCAAGATCTATCCTTTTGTTTCGATTTCCTTTCTCCATCCAACTGGCTACCACCTACCACTTATGTTACATCAAATAATCTGCTAGTTCCCAAACAGAATTCACTGCCATTCCATTGTATAAAAGGTACCCTCTGTCAGAGTTTCCCCTCCTGTTCTTCTTTACCTGGAAACATCTGACTTATCCTTCAACATCCAGCTCAAATGTAGCCTCTGGAAAGCTTTCTGTTTATCTGGTCAGTGTTCCTCTGTATGGCCACATATTTGGTAAACATTTGGCAAATGTACTATTAATCTCATTGTGTTATCTGCTCACGTGTCTGCCTGCACCACTACACTCTGAGCTCTCTCTAAGTGGGATTCGAATTTCATACTTCTTTGTGCCCTTTGCACCCTATTATATGCCTTCCTAGCACGGAAGACAGCAGCATGAATGCAGTATGTGCTTACTGAGTGTTTGTGGATTAAAGAAATGCTAGAAATTCAGAGAATAATTAGATGTGGCTGCTGTCTTACTTTGGGGAAGTACAGAATAGCAGCTTTCAGTAGGTTCTCAATAACTATTTGCTGCTGGAAAAAAAAAAAGCATAAATGACATTCGCTTGCCCTTCATTCATTAGGTCCTGCAAGTTCAAGGTATGGCCCCTAGTAACCTTTGTTCTAACCCAAAGGTAACACCATGCCCTTCTTCAACCCCTTATATTTGTCCTCAATTGTCCTAGCACAGGACCTTTGCATATGGTGATTCCTCTACAAGAAGAGCTCTTCTCTTACATTTATTCTCTTTGCACTGTCTTTGTCTATACACATCT
Organism: Plecturocebus donacophilus; assembly: GCA_004027715.1. Taxonomy (NCBI): domain Eukaryota; kingdom Metazoa; phylum Chordata; class Mammalia; order Primates; family Pitheciidae; genus Plecturocebus; species Plecturocebus donacophilus. The sequence continues at coordinate 2,579 of PVKP010030921.1, forward strand.
ATTCTCATTCAAAATTATGTAGTAAATTGCCTACCCCATATTGAGCCTCTATTATCCTGCCTTGTAGAACACTACAGTCTGTAAATTGCCAACAGAATGATCTTTTTAAAAGGCAAACCTAATCATGCTATACCCCTATTTAAATAAATCCTTCAATAGCCCTTTGCAGTTTTCACGATAAAGCTCATACTCCTTGCCTTGCATACAGGGATCTGGCTAAGGCAGCCTCTCTGGAGGCTTCACCTGCCATAGAGACATCTGCTCCACACTACCAAAGCATCTCCTTTTCTTGTATACTTCTCAATGTTTTCTGCCTCTGTCTTACACGTGGGCTGATATGCTACCTTCTTTTCTCCTGGCTCTTCCCCACAGCGTCCCCCACCTCCTTTTTTTTTTTTAGTTATCTTTCAAACCTTGGCTCAAGAGTTTATCTTTCAGGAAACACTTCCTTGCTCGCCAATTAATTTACACAACACTAAATTCTCTCTCCAGTCATATAGCATGCTTCTGAGGGCAGATCCCTTCCCTTGCTGATTTCTTTCTCATGCCCTCAGAATCCAGCACTTTGTGTGGTACATATTAGTTCCAGGAAAACTGCAAAAGACTCTAAAAGGAGCAAAATGATTATGAGGTGTCTGATCAGTAGAATTATGAATGCTGTCTAGAAGGTCCTGTAGGGGTTATTGGATTCTGTAGTGCTCTGCATCTTTCATTGTCTTTAACTATCTTGCCAGGATATAATTGGACAAACTGTACAACCAAGGCCTTATCTGAAGTAGCAGTAATGACAATCCGCTATAATGGAACAAAGAGGCAGTTGTATTTATGGAGTCAATGCCTACAAAACTCTTCCAGGAAAATTTACATGGTGCTTGCCTGAGACAGTCCAACCTCACTGGGTTAAGGAAGGCCCATTTCTAGAAAACCAGGAATCTTAGCAAATTTGGAGAATCTCAGCAGGAACTCACCCTAATTTACAGATATTTCAGCTAAACCATATGGTGGCAAGATTTCTTGGGCTTAGTTGCTTAACCTCAAGATAGCAAATAGCAGAGACTACATAAAATCAATCTGAGGTTTCTGATGAAAATTTACATACATAAGTACATTCTGAAGCCTTAACTAGGCAATACTGCATGGCTCTAGACAAAGCAAACTCAATTAACTTTCTGGTTGCCCCAATATAAATAATCAGGCCAAATCTAATAAGAACAGCCTTCTTTATGTGACTAAGAATAATCTTAGAGATTATTATGAACACAAGTGGGGAGACTGTCAGGAAAATTGTGAAAGACTTTGAAATGGGCAAAAAAATTATTGCTGTCCTCCCATTGGAATGCTGAGTGCTGTCTAGCATTCTTTTCCAGGATTTTCTGATATTATACAGGTCTGCACCATTCATGGTATTTATTTTATAGCTCTGTAAAGATAGAAATTAACTTGTGAAAAACTGATGATAATGCAAATGCTTCTTGGCCACAGAGATACAAGTAAATTTTGTCCAGTGAAGATGTAATTATTATATTGTGGATAGTGTGGTTTTGTATCTGTTAGCACATACATTTCAGTATTCTAGACTGTTTCTGTTTTTCGGATTGTCCTTCATACCACCTTATTGGTTTTCTATTAATGAGCTAAATAAATATAAGTTATAAGTTTATTTTTATTGTAAAATTATTCTTTAAGGGTAGGCAGAAATGTTTTCTAAATAAATGAATATCTTTATACATAGTAGTTTCTGCTGAGAATTTATTAATCAACTGATAAAAACGTGTAAAGAATAAAGTACTATACTAGTTAATTGACATAAATATTTTTAGTGTCCACGAGGCACAGAAGGATATTCTATTCATTCACCCAACAAAGATTAAATAAATGCCTGCTTTGTGCCAGGCATTGAGCTGCATGCTAGGGTACAACGACGACTAAGAAGAGGCTCCTTGTCCTCATGGATATTATAATCTAATGAATGAGACATGAATTAAATTGAACAGTCATGCAAATAAGCATAGAAATTATGACTTCTGTTAATTTGTAACAAGCTATGATTGCTATGAAAGCCGTTCAGAAGTTGATCTAGGGTGGGAGGTCAAGGGAAGTCTTTCTCTGAATGATATTTAAGTTGAGCTCTGAAAAGTTAGTAGATGATGGAAGATGTAGCAATATGTGCAAATGTCCAGTGGTGGGAAAATCAGGGCAAATATTAAGGAATGAAAGGTAACGGTGCATTGTGGTTTGGAGCTTACGTTGGTACACAGGATTTTTTAAGGGGCCCAATAAGCCTTGCAGTTATCCTCTTAATCACTAGGTGGCAGACATACATTAGGAAGGCAAAAGGCTAGAAATTCAGATTCAAGGGGGATCACAATAGGAAGGTGGGGAAGATCAGAGATTTAGCAGGAAAGTATGGGAGAGGAGATCTTAGGAGGGGCAAGTAGGCAAGGGACAGACTCTGAACTTCCGGGTCCTGATAACGAAGAGCCATAGAAAGCCATTTAATCAACAAATATTTATTGAAAACCTACTGAAAGCTGCTACTGTGTATTATCTGAAAGTTAAGGTAGTAGCTGTATCTCATTTTTCTTTCAGTTCTCAGCATCTCTTCACTTCAACATCCATTAAGCACTTCACATGCATACTACTGCCTTCCATGCTGTGAAGCATAATAAAAGGAATGAAAAAGATGTTCTCTTTTCTCAAGACACTGAAAAAATACAAGGTAAAATGCCAAAATACTACATATATAGAGCAGTTACAAATAAAAACTTTATTCCTCATTGTATAAACATAATTGATAAACTTTTTGATCGTAGGTGAAAATCTTACATAAATGACCATTAATACTGATAATTAGTGTCAAACTGTTCATGTTCCTAATAATGAAAAAAATAGGTTCAGTCAGCTGACTAATAATATAACTGTAACTACATACTACAAACATTGGTAAGTTCTGTGATCAAATAAGAAGGTGTAGAAGTTTCTCAACTGAATAGACCTGGTGTAGCTAACACATTAACACTGGTCATTTCACTAGTCATGCTGAGGCTGTGCAAATTAGTAACTCTCTTGAAAGGCAGTAGTACACAAAACAAGGGTACATTTTTTTGGATGTAAAACACATCATGAGAAAGAAAATAAGTGAAGTTTTACATCATTCTGATACAAAGAATTAAGAATAAAATGGGGAAGTGGATGTCATACAACCTCAATTAGACTGCTCCTAGGGCCTAAACACACATAATATAAAAGTTTTGTTCCCCTCAAAATGTAATATGTCAAGTACATGTCTAATATATGTAAAAATTCATGAAATGAACATTCATATAACAAGGGATGCTTGCTAAGAATGTGAAAAGGTACTAAGTTAAGGTAAAAGAAAGGCTATCAGCATGGAATACAATGTACTAGGGGAGATATTCTACTAGAGACACTGACCCTATACATAGACACAGAGTGAAAAAAATACATACTGGCAAAGCCAAGAAGGAAAATATTTTATACGAAAGAAAAAAATATAAGAAAATGTACACAGAAAGTGACAGAGACAGAAGGACCAAGAGACAAAACCAGAGAACTTAATGTCTGAGGAGACCACAAGAAGTAAGTTGAGTTTAGTTATAGTAAGCAAAACAAATCTTTCTTTTCACTTCAATGGTTTCCAGAAAGCATATCATAAAGTGGAATGATGAAAATCACTCCCCTGATGCACCAAGGAGCCGTTCACCTTGCAATTACCATTTTGATCACCAGATGGCAGACAAATATTAATAAGGCAAAACACTGGGCAAATTTAAATTCCTGAGGGTTGGGAGGGGGAGGGATAAGGGAGATGAATGACAAAATATAACTTTTTAGACATAAAATTAAAATGGTTGCAATACACAAATGTTTTGAAAGTAGGTACAATCTGTACCACTGCCTCCATTTTAGAGTTGAGGCAACCGAGATCCAGAAGTATTATCTTGTTTATCTAAAGTCTACAGCAAATTCCCAAACTTGTGTATTTTGTAGTCTAAGAAAAAAATGCCTGCATGAAATAATACGTGAATAAATTAAAGAATAATATAGAATTATAATGGTGACATCTTAAAAATGCATGGCAGTTTATAATTTGAAATGAGCTTTAAAAAGATGTGTTTTAATTTGTATAGGTAATAACTGAAGTACAGAGTTAAAAGACTTACCCCTGATTGACTTGCTTCAGTGTGTTAGCTGTCTTATGTACTGCACTTTATTTCATTTAAATATCTTCTATACAACAAATTTGATGAACATTTTCCTTATTTTACATATTAGGAAACCAAAAGATGAACAAAGCAAAATGACTGGGTCAAGATGAGGTAAACTACAAGTGACAGAGTATGACTCTGTTTTCATCATAACTATGCTAGATAAATAAGTTCAGAGAGACCCACAATAAACGTCCAAGAACGAGCCTAAGAAAAGCTAGTTCTAAAAATGGCAAGCCTTAAAGCTCATTTTTAAGGGCAGGTGGTAACTACGGAATAATGAGAGTGGTAATGTTCAAGGTAGGTGAAATGTCAGGATGAAGAGACAAGAGCTGAACATACTTTGCCAAAGATGCTGAAAACATACCTATCAGGGCAAAAAGGTAAACTGGAAGATTAACAAGATACGTATTTGGTGAAGTCTGATGAATTCAGTAGATGACGTGCTGTTATTATTAGGCTAAGGACACAAAATTTTATACAAGCATCAGAATTACATTCCTTGAGAGCAGATGTTATGTGAGAGTAGGTCACTAGGCAAGATTCTGATGTGGCCCTAACATATCAAAGGACCCCTTACCAATTCTCCCAGTCCATAGTGATTTCAGACTCTTTGTCAGTTTTGTTCGCTTTACTTTCTACCACTCAACCATCACCCGATATATTCTCCATTATAAAAGAAGGGCTTCATTTTAAGTACGTCTCTCTTTACCAAATTCTTGAGACTAAGAATCATATCTTTTCACTTGTTTTGCTTCTAATATAACTTCCACTTCCACTTAGAATGCAAAATCTGCAAGAGAACATCACTCCCATCCCAACAATACGAAAAAGGTGAATAATCTTTTTAAAAAATCATCATAATTTTTCTTGAACCTATGAGACCTGAGTTGCAAGTCAACCAAGTAAACTGAATTTCATATATTACAAGCTCCTGCAAGGAGAGATGAAAGACAAGATCAATTTCACCCTTGGCAAAGCACAAGGAAAGAGGTAGCTGCCCTATAAACAGGTAAGAAAAAAATCTGCTAAAATGTTAATAAGGTCTTAAAGGCCAACTATAGGCTAACATGTAAGTTTAGAATAGCTGGGAGTCTCCAAGACAGAGGGAGTTTGCACATGCAATCTGTTTTCCACATATAAATTCCTATAATTTCATTTCCAATTGAGGTAACTTTACCACCTGGTGCTCATAAGAAAAACTGGGGGCAGTACAGGAGACTGAAAAGCACCCCCCTTGGTGGTTCAGGCTTGCAGGAGGTGAGTCTACACAAGAACAAGCATGAAGTCCCACTGACTTTTGAGGACATTCATTTATATAAAACAAAAGCCTTAAACTGCTGACAAACTCACTGCCTCCCAAGACTGCTGGGGGAAATGTAGAAGTAAAACCTTTCTTTGCCCTAGGGAAGAATAAGAAACCTTCTTAAGCACAGAATCCTATAATGATACCAAGCAGAGGTCTACTATCACTGAGCAGGGCGGAAGAGCCTCCGCCACCTAAAAACAATCACGGACAAAAAGTTTCTCTGCCATGAAAAGAAAGTAGAAGGATGCTAAAAAAGTCCCACTCCTAAGGCACAGGGGTGGATGGCCCACCTAAGACAAGCATAGAAAACATATAAGGCTAGGATCGACTAACTAGTCACAGATGTTAACTACTATGTAGGGGCAAAAACATCGAGAAAAAACCCTTACATAGCTCAGGAGTACCAGGACTCCTGATAGCTCAGAGTGAAGCAAGAACACTGAGAAAGCTTTCCAGTACTTTCTTTAGAAGTATTCCACTTTTAGCAGCCCACTGCAGGTAACGGTATTAACAAAATCAAAATCCAGTTCATTTTCCGATGAACTCAGCCTCTTATACAAATAGAATTACAGAAGAAGAGCCTGCCAATTTCTAGGTTTAAATACTATTTAACTCTTTCTACTCATTTCTGGGTGTAAATACTATTTAATTCTTTCTATACATGGGGTCCAGTGTTCAAATTAGAATACGAGACATGAAAAAGCAGAAAAATAAAGATGGACAACATGCATGAATAGATGGAATGACAGCAGAGAAATGGAATCTATTTTTTTAAAAAAGAGTCAAGTGATAAAAAAATGTTAAATGATGTAAAACGTGAAGAATTCTTCTGATGGGCCCATTGGAAGACTGAGGAAATATTCCATGAACTTTAAGATAGATCAATAGAAATTACCCAAGCTGAAACACAAAGAAAAAAGAGAGCAGGAAAAATCAAACAAATAAACAAAAAATCAACAACAAAAAAAACAAAACAGAGCATTCAAGAACTGAGGGACACTAGCAACCACTCTAATCCACTCTGCTCCCAGCACATAGTTGGCATCCATTAATTTTTTGTGGTAGATTGTTGTTAAAGTTGACAGGATGTGAACAGTATTACTAATATTTATGAAACTTCTGGTGCCTACTGGAAGAACAAATTCTGTCATTACTCCAATTCTAATCTTCACAATAACTCTATGGAATTGGACATAATTATTAATATTTTATAGATCTAAGGGCTAAGAGGCTTAGAGAAGTTAGGAAAGTTATTCAAGCTCACATACCATTCAAGTAGCAGTGCTGCTGGACACTACAAAGCCTGTCATCTTTACATTCCCACAGGGGATCTTTCTATTAAGTGATGAGGGTGATGGTTAGATGTAAAAAGGAAGAGTGAAAATAAACATCAATGAAGTAAAGTCTTTCTGAATTTGCAAATAATGGTCATTAGTAAGTTAAGAGTTAAGTGATCTTGAAAACTCTAGATCAGCAGGCTTAGCACAAAGTGGGTGTTCAGAAGAGGTATACAATCTCGAAAGCTATAAACAAGCACACAGTAGGTACTGACTGTATTGAATTGAATTAGATAGACTCTCCATGATGGTATGTCCATTCTGTTCACATTGCATTAAATGCATTAAATGAATGCTTATTAATGCTAAGTTGGAGTCTATTCTAGAATCTGACTAAAGAAATCTGCATATAGGATTTTAGAGAGAGAGTATGAGAAATCAGAACCGACCCCTTTCCAGAGTGCTTTTACTGAATACAGATTAGGAAGTTTAGTTTCTATCTAAAAGATCCCAGAAACACAGTAGTTTAGAATTCATTTCCCCATTGTTAATCAAAAACTACATAAAAACCCATCAAATGGCAATACTCTACCAGGCATTCTAAAAGACTGTCTCTCACTAAAGTGTGTTAACAGGTAGAAGGCAGGCCTGTATTCACAGGAGGTCTCATTATTCACCTGTGTTTACATGTGTTTTCATGGTTGTGAACTGTTAATACTTTTAGCCAACTTTTAAAGACAGTTCACAAGCCAAATAATTATATCAATTATAAATTTTTAAAATACATTGTTTCATTATTTTTTTTATCTTTAATATCTGAAAATGCAAATTCTACCAAAGACGCTGGAGTAACTTTTCAGGAGTAAGAGATTATTTAACAGTGCAAATAAAAGTTTTATAAGACTATTAAATAGTATTCTCAAAATAAAGTCATTAACCCTTTGATAAATGGTAAGCTATTTGCAATTTCACTTCTGTTGACAGGGTTTCAATATTTCAACATTTAAAAAGGTTTCTTAATACATGACAAGTCAATTGTATTTTCAATAAGACACAGAATTCAGTTTATCTCACTAACTAATGTAAAGATGACTTTTCTAGCTGCAAAAATTTAGAAGTCAGCACTGCTGAAAAGAACCATGTTATTTTCAATCACCTTAGTAAATTATGTTTTCAAAAAGTATATAACTAAGGATTAAGATATTTGTTACTAAAACAATTCTAGCTGCATTTTATTTCTCAGATTTACCTTATTAATATATAATGAGCATAAATGTGTGTGTATGTGTGGAATCATACATAAGTAGACAGAGTCTTAAAATGCTTCTGGTGTTAAATGAATCAAAGATCTTAACAGAAATTGCAATTATATTTTGGTCTCAGAATCAAATAATACAAGTTTTCAAAAGCATTTATTATAATTGTCAAAGACACTAATAAAGGCAAAAAGAGAACAGAACTGTGAAATAACCGGTATTATATTCAAATGTTAGAAAAGCCATAAAGAACTTCAGAGAAGACTGAAAAACATACTAGTCCTATTCTGTAATTAGTATGGGAGCACAAGCCAACTTAACATATTTATGTATTATTCTAGTGTTTTATGTTATATACATGTTAGGAAATGTAACAATGTGTAGCAGATACAAATCCAGCTCAAATTATAAGATCCTATTATACTCTCATAGTTACAGATCTATTGACATTTCTGGAAATTCCTTTCTCTTGGGGGATACTAATGGGCAGTAGCAGTAGCCCCTACAAAGAAAAGACAGGTTTTTCCTTTCATCAACACCAGCATTGATCTCTGACAAACTTTAACAGCAGTTCTATATTCAAAACCAGAAGAAAATCAGAATTTCTTTATCTTAAGATTCATGGAAAAAAACGGTAACCTGTCTACAAAAAGTAGGCCCTTTTGGAAAAAAGAACTGTTGATTTAATCAAGACCCCTTACAAACAAAAAAGGTAAATGGGAAAAACAAAGTCAAATAGGACAGAATATAGTGAGGAAAAAATATTAGTGATGTGATTACTGATGTAAAGTCTAAAATGGTAGTAGTCATTAGATTTACTAAATGGAGAAATTGACTACCTTTGCTTATGTTTCAAGACATTGTAATAAATGACAGTGATTTCTGGCAACAAACTTGAAGAGTAAAATTATAACATTAAGATACATGTCAACTTTAAAATATCTCAAAATACATACTGAACATGTTCACATAAAAAAGATTATCTTCCATTATATGTTATTAATACACTAGGTTTTTATTCAGCAAAACTAAACATTTTAAAAATGGAGTCTAAGCAAGTTATTGAAAGCAGGAGTTGGTTTTGAATTATTTCTTTGATAGAATTATGTTCTTGAACAATCTTATGAGAATATAAATGTCTCAATGTGTATTCTGTTGTGTTTCTAAAAGACACACTACTCTGAAAGGCGCTATAAATTTTTTGTATAACTATCTTCTTTTAAGGAAAGTACTATATAATGACCATTAGAGGGCACCCTTGTAATCCATAACTGATCTTAAACATTTAATTATAATCAAATTTGACATTTTGGAAATTAGTATTCTTTCAACAGAGAAACAGAAGAGAAAAATAATTTTCCTTCAAATTAACAATATGGAAAGTATATTTTTCAAAGTGAACTCAGGAAATCAATTTTATAAATTATTGACAGAATAAATATAATTAGACTACATATATCTTTGGGATGCAGATTGCTAAAATGTGTTTTCATTTAGGCAGTATTTTTTATGGGCATGTGTTAAAAGAAGAACATTCACTTATTTCAAAAGAGTTTATCGCTTGAAGTTTTATAATACTTTCTTATTACTTTAACATTTCAGCTTGATAATAGTAGTGTTCTCAATACTGAGCCAAATTAAACAGTGATAAAAATAAAGATTATCTTGCTTATCATGATTTGGCTCAATTATTTTGGAAACATTTGTTTTTACAAAGTAAAGTATTATTTCCAATTTTCTGCCCCATCCCCACCCCAGGTAACAATTATCTTTCCCTTTTTGATTTACGATCACTTTTTTTCTTGGTCAAAAGTAAGTGGTTACTTTCCTCTATAAACATTGAGTACACCATTCTTTTCTTGACCAGTAAAGCAAATTATTCAATGGATGGTCTTTTTCCAAAGATCCCAACAAGTATACAGTTTTCAGAAATCTCTTATATCACCTGAACAAGAAACACTGTATTTAATCACATTCATTTTATTCCCAATTTCCAATGAATTTCTATGAAGGAAAGTGTTTCAGAAATACAGTACTATAAACCACACCCTACTAGGTGTGGACATCCCATCTTTTATGCTTAGGAACTAAGTAATTTAAGAGAACCTAAAATATCATCTTTTAAGTTTCACAGAAAACTTCATCTGCAGCATTTTAAAATATGACATTTATTACATACAAAAATAAACTATTTGATTGCTATTTTTTAAAAAGATGCTAACATACTGAGATTTCTCTTAAGTTCCTATTCAATCAAAACATGGCTTTGAAATGCTTCACTTGCAAGTCTCTGCATGCATAAAAGTATATATGACTTGTGAGCATATTTTAAAATATGAAAGTATGTTACTCATCAACTATAAAATGAACTCATAGCCATTGTGCTATGTCCACAAATCCATTAGGATGTTTTATAAACCATTAAATACATAAAGATTCAAAGAGACATAAAGTTTCATTTTTAAGTGTGGTATCACCTTGCATAATGGATAAAACTATAAAATGACATAGATCATATTTTACGGTTAAAGCATTCTTATTTGTGCATTCAAAAGATAACTATATCTCAAACTATTAGTCTATATGTGACTATATTTAAAAAGTAAAATAAACATCCACCAGTTTAATAATGCTTGGTCTATCAGTAGAAATTATGACTAATTAAACATATTTCTATTTGTAAACATTATATTTGGGTAAAAGTCTTCACTACATTCCAAGTGAGTATTTATCAAAGCACATACTGCTTTGTATCACAGTGCAAATGAAAGATAACTTTCCATTCATTTTCTCATGCTGTTTTTACAAAATTAACTGGAGAGGTTGAAAATCTAAAAGGACTGCTATTTGTCCTAGACGTGAAATAGTTAAAAGTGGGGGCGGGGTGTGTGTGTGTGTGTGTGTGTGTGTGCGCGAGCTGGCTCACCAGGGTTTTAACAGGGCTTAATAACAAAAAGCTTCAGTCCCTCACTTTCCCTAGGTTTTGTTGTGGTGATTTTGCCTTGCTTAGGGCCATCCATCTGTTAATGTTGACTTGTAATACAGATAAGCTCTCATGCTTGTTCACTAGTATAGTTGAGGTATCTGTGAGTCTCATGAAGACACACAGAAACATACACATTATAACTTCTAGGCTAAGCCACGCATGGCTAAGATGGAGCAATATCTCAGATATACAAATTTTACATATTATATAAAGAAATTTCTTATTCTTAGAAAATACTAATAAATGTTTACAATGAAATGCTTTTAAACATAATTTCAGATTACAGACTTATGGTATCTTATATTGTTCACTAACTCTCCAGTATTCTATTCTAAAATAAAACTGATGAAAGAAGGTAAGTACATAGGATTAAGACAGTTCTGCACCATGACCAGTGGCAGTATTCTCAATGGACCCACTGGCCCTGTTTTCAATAAAACCAGAGGAGGATCCTTTCCCTGGAGTCCTGTTAGGCTGGGGCTGCTGTTGGAACTGTCATCTTTACACAAAAGGGAAAAGGGTTGGGTTTTACAAATGTGGAGCCTAATTGGGAGATCTTCATGGCTGTACCCTTGACATTTATTTAAGCCTCATCAACAAAACGGGAAATAACCAGACTAATTAGCAGACCAGCACACAAATTACTATTTGTTGGAGGTGGACTATAGATTCACAAAATATTCCAAAGATAAGCTAAATAATGAAACAGAGGCTTAAAACACAGGCTTGGAACTGTGTTCTTTTCTACAGCACACAGATTACAAAACTTTAAAATGTTTTACTTTAAAATATATTATTGGAGTTCAAATTATCATAATCCCATTTTCATCTTTTGAAAAACATAAGAAAATAAAGTCTCTCACTGACAAGTCCAGCTAGAAATTGGAAATGGAAAGTTCTTTAGACAATTGAGATTCAATTCTGAAATGAATAATCATATGGACTAGGAATGAGTCAAGACTATACTTAATTTTACTCACAATAAAATGACATATTCAAGGTCTTATAAACTTTTAAGAGATTCCTTGATACAATAAGTTTTATATTTCTATTCAAGTCATAAAGTGGGATCTATGGTCATCCCTACTTAAAATGAAGATGGATGCTTTTAACTACTTTGGTAACTAGAGATTCTTAGTGACCCTGGATAATAACTACCAAGACAGAAGTCAGATGGTGCCATTGCTACAAAGACCTGGAGCTCAAGATACATGATACAGTAAGCATAAATGAATAGCTACTGATTATCTAGTAGCTATTATGTGGTAGTGTATATATATATTATCTATAATGCCTTCAGCATCCTAGGAAAATAACTTGTATTATTATTATTTTACAAATGTAGAAATTAAGGCTTAGGGATATTTTGTTTTGCTCAATGTTAAATCTTAGTACCTTTTTCAAAGTTAAGATCTGTCTGGCTCTAAACTCCATATCCTTATTTCTGATTATCCCTCTTCCACAATCACTCCATCCAACAAAAGGCATGTGGTTAGGTATCTAAGTTCTAGAATCAGTTGGTCTGCTTTTGAATTCCTACTCTGCTATCTATTACTTGTAGAACTTTGGGCACCTTTATTAATCTCTGTTTCTTTATTTCTAAATCTGAAAAATGGGGATAGTAATACTTGCCCTGACCAGATTGTTGGAAGTTTCAAATGAATCACGTAAATACAAACATACACAGACAGCCTCACTGTTGTCTTAAATTGTCTATCTTCCCCTAGTGCTAGGGAGGCTGCCCTAGTGCATGTTTTTATTATTTCAACTCTATAAAAATTGTAGTTTGGAAAATAATAGTAAGAACATGAAAATTATCCAGATTATAAAATCATAAAGATCCATGCAGAAATTTGCTTTTAGGCAATTAAATTCACCACATAACAAATCTTTTAAGAGAATTTGGATACTTGAGCCAGTTCTAAAACGACAGTGATGCTACTCTTCTAGTTCAATGAGCCTTACACTAGGAAGAAAAGAGTGTATTTTAAGTTTATTTTCATTTGTACTTGTTTTCACTTTTTAAAATAAGGATCAACAGCTAGTAAACTAACCTGTCTTTGAGAGAGGTATTAATGAGACTAAGCATTTCAAATAACAGAAACTGCACAGAAGAGACCAAATGAAAAAAAAACAAATTTCTGTCTTCCAAAACACAAATCTTTGCCTCTGCTAGGTACCACCACCAGAATGTGAGCTCTTGTGACACTGAAAAGATTTGTGGATCCAAAACACCTACCTTGTTTCTTTGGAATGATTGAGTAATTCACAAGAAACTTTTTAAAAACCAAAACTTTGTGGATTATGAATCATGTAGCTGAGTTTTTCTCTTCATTTTGGTTGTTAAGTAAGGGAATAGGCTTTACAGCTTCTTACTACACTTAACATTTCCTCTGCCTTAAAACTTACCTAATTTTACTACAGTTTAATCTTTCTATGATTCTTTGTGAGATATGAAAGTATTTTTGGAAACAGGTAGACTATAAATGAATACACATTAGTTTCTCTAATGTACCTATTGATAACTAGATTTTGCCTTTAACCACATCCAAATATTTCTAGAAATATTTACATATTTAGCTGAAAATCTTAATATGCTCAGATCCCAATATTATTACACATGGAGAGTTAGGGGTAAGAGGATTCATGGATTTGGCAATCATCATACGACAGTATGCCCATAGCTCTGGCATCAACTTTCTGCCTCTTCCATAACATACTGTATCATGTTTCAATTAAATCAATGGGGCTGGATTGTCTCCAAAAAATGGAACCAAAGAACCTTCTGAAATAACAAACTGCAAAGAAAAGGAGGCAGACTATGGCTGATGCCTTTTGATTTCCTTGCCCAATGTGCAGATATAGTACCCTAAGTTCATTTCCATTTGTAGCCTTTTTTGTTAGTATAAGTGGCTCAGTTCTCAGGAGAGAATTAAGGCAACAGCAATCCATTAGGGTAGGTTGACCTCAAACTTATCAAACTCCAGGTTTGTGGTACAAAGATCCAGCCTCTAGGCACTTAAAAATGCAGATCTGTTTTTGTTATTTCACAAATATGACTTTTTGGCAAATATAGTCGATCCCCCTTACCAATGTGGGATATGTTCCGAGACCCCCACTGGGTGCCCGAAAGTGCAGTTAGTACTGAACCCTAAACAAACTAAGGTTTCATTTATAAATAAGGCACAGTAAGAAATTAACAACAATAACTGATAATGGAAAAAAAAACAATAATAATACTCAGAATAGCATGCAATCTAAAGCTTATGAATTGTTTATTTCTGGAATTTTTCATTTAATATGTTTAGACCACAGTGACTGCCAGTAAATGAAACCTTGAAAGGCAAAATACTGTGAGGCAATCAGAAACAGTAGACATGTTGTGAGATATTGTCACAGCCCTTAAAACCCACTTCTCTGAGAGCTCTCCCTGTTCAGCCCACTCACTCCTACTGCCCTCCCTGTGCCCTTGGTAGCACGGTACTCTCCTTGCCTCTCTGGCTGGAGTTTACCGAACCTAGGATTAACCCCTGGTCCAAGTGAGCTGACTGCATTCTTCCTTAGGAAACTGGATTCTAGAATTATTATACATTTCTAGTAGCTGCTTCAACTGAAGGGCTATAAGATCTGTGCCAAGGGCACAGAGAAGCAGAGAAAGCCAGTCTACAGAATGGACAGTGAACATATAAGCAGAAAGAACAAGCCACGCATTAAAGGGGAGTGGGAGAGGAGAGAAATGAAGGAACAGGGGAGGGGAGAGGGAGAAGATGGAGAAAAGAAGAGGAAAAAGAAAAAAGAGAGAGAGGAGAGAGGGAGAGAGACAGAAAAAGAGAGAGAGGAGCAAGGTAGGGAGAGAAGCTGATATTCTTCCCTGATTGCTTTTTCCATTTCCTAGTTCTAATCCTACTAGAGACCTAGATATATTCCTGCAATTAGATGTCCTAAGGAATGTCTATATCCTTATAATAAATGGTTTGATATTGTTTTATTTCATTTGTGAGCTTCCTAATACTATTAAAACTAAATAATTAAAATCAAGGATTTGACAATAATTTCAATGTAAACGTACTCTGTTCTGCTTTTATAAATAAACTGTTGGTCACCAATTGGCTATCATTTCAAAGCAGTAAGAACTCAATATCCATTCAAAGAATTAACATTAGTAATAGAAGATAGCATGGACTCTGGAAGCCTTGGGAAAAAAATATTAAGGGTGAAATGTAGCAGAAAACAATTGTCAGAGGGCCAAAAATTTACCTCTTTGTTAAATACCTATGTGAATCTAAAACTAAAAAATCAAATTTCAATCATAGAAAAAATGCAAGCAAAATACTATATCATAATAGATATTAGTAGGTGAAAAATGGGCATGTGAACTACTAAAATTTTTGCTATTAAGATATATACAACACACAGATATATTTACCTATTTATATAATGGGACACATAAAGAATAAAAAGAAACATATATACTGGGTATACACATTTCCTGAAACTCAGATATTTATCATGTCAGAAGTAAAGATTGTTATTCAGATACTATCAACATTTGCATCACAATTCTAAATGTAGGTTTAACAGTTTAACAAATTCTTATGCAGCAAGTAGGAAAATCACGTTAGAATTTTTAACATAATAAACCCTACTCCTCTTAATTCCTGTTATAGTTATCCCTGCTGTCATATCTACTGTAAACCATAAAATGCTAACTAATGAATGCAGATAACTGAATTAATGATAATACATAGTAGTCCTCAAGATTCAGTATAAGTATATGCTGAATGCAACCCATTATTCTGTAAGGTTTTCCGTAACCCAATAGAATTTTCTCTATCAGAATCTACAGTGTAAGGACTATAGTTAATAATACTATGTTAATACTAGAAAATTGCTAGGAGAATAGGTTTTAGGTGTTCTTACTTTGAAAAAAAACCAGGTAACTGTGAGATAACAGATGTGTTAATTTGCTTGAGTGTAGTAACCATGCTATTACATATATCAAAACATCATGTTATATACCTTGATGTATATAATAAAAAAAGAAATTGTCTCTAGAAGTTAACAGAAAACAAAAACAGAAATCAGTAATGTATTTTATAATTACATTATCATAAAAGTGCTATGCCTTGTAAAAGGAAGACAAGTTATTTTTTTAGTTCTACTGCACATCATGATGAATATAATTAATAATAGAGTATTGCACATTTCAAAATTGCTATGAGAGCAAATTTCAGGTATGCCGATAAAGCATAGACTAGGTCTTTTCACATAATCCCTTTATTGGAGGCTTTACTTCTTTTCACTCTTTTTTCTCTAATATTGCGTTCTCATTTTATTTCATTGAGTTGATCTTCAATCTCCGATATCCTTTTTCTGCTTGATCAATTTGGATATTGAAACTTGTATATGCTTTGCGAAGTTCTCGTCCTGTTTTTCAGCTTCATTAAGTTGTTTATGTTCTTCTCTAAGCTGGTTATTCTAGTCAGCATTTCGTCTAACCTTTTTTCAAGGTTTTAGTTTCTTTGCATTGGGTTAGAACACGTTCCTTTAGCTCAGAGAAGTTTGTGATTACCCATCTTCTGAAGCCTGCTTCTGTCAATTCGTCAAACTCATTCTCCATCCTGTTTTGTTCCCTTGCTCGTGAGGATTTGTGATTCCTTGGAGGAGGAGAGGCATTCTGGTCATTGATGATTTCATCTTTTTGCACTGGTTTCTTCCCATTTTTGTGGGTTTATCTACCTTTGATCTTTGAGGTTGGTGATTTCCGATGGGGTCTCTGAGTGGACGTCCTTTCTGTTGATGTTGAAGCTATTTCTTTTTGCTTTTTGGTTTTCCTTCTAACAGGCCCCTCTGCTGTATGAGGCGTTTTTTTGGTTATTGGGGGGCCAGGGAGCCACTTGAGGAGGCAGTCTGTCATTGCCTGCCTGCAGAAGCATTGCTGGGCTGCCTCTGATTCAGCCCAGCTGCTGTGTAGGCTTCCTCTGGCTTTTGTTTGCACAGGTGAGATTATGCCTGCCTTCGCAATGGCGGATGCCCTTCCTCCCACCGAGCTCAATCATCCTGAGTTGAGTTTGAGCCGATGTGCTGGCTGTGAAACTCTCAAGCGAGAGGGCTTTAGTTTGCTGATCTTTGTGGGGGTGGGACCTGCAAGCCGTTTCACCTGTCTCCCTGTTTTCAGCTCTCCCTCTTTCTGGGGGGTAGGTTCACTCGTCCCGCAGGCGCTCTTGGGCTAGTCAATACTTCTGTCCAGTTTTGTGCTGACAACTCACAGCAGTGGGCGGGCAGGAGCTACTGCTTAACTCGCGGTGCTTTCAGCCCGGCGGCATCCTCCCGGACTGTGGGTTGCAACAGCCATGGGAGAAGCGAGGTATCTGAACCGCAGTGCCGAGGGGGTGAAGTCCCCAATCCTCTGGGCAGCGGCACTTTCCAGGTGGGGCACTGCCCCACCCTGCCTCGGTTCACCCTCCTTGGGCTACATCCAC
This sequence comes from Plecturocebus donacophilus, assembly GCA_004027715.1. Lineage (NCBI taxonomy): Eukaryota > Metazoa > Chordata > Mammalia > Primates > Pitheciidae > Plecturocebus > Plecturocebus donacophilus. Next base: position 20,118 of record PVKP010030921.1, read on the forward strand.
TGCCCAACCAGTCCCATAGAAATGAACCTGGCACCTCAGCTGGAAATGCGGAGATGGCTCGCCTTCTGCGTCTCTCTCGCTGGGAACTGCACTCCACAGCTGTTCCTATTAGGCCGTCTTGGCGGAAGTCCCGAGAGCAAATTTCCAATGTTCTTGCCACATAAAATGTTAAGTATTTGAAGTGATGGATATGTTAACTAGCTTTATTTAATTATTTCACATCATATTCATGAATCAAAACATTGCTTTAGACCCTATAAATTTATAGTTATAAAACGTCAACTTATAATTAAAAAATAAATTAACATATGAGGAGCTAATTGTAACTTGAAACTGATATTTAGAAAATGTGTTTCTCCAATATGAACATTTTTTTTTAATCCTAAAGTATCTTGTAGGTAACAAAGATCTCATATTTTTCACAGAAAATCTATTCACCATGGTAAAGATAACGTAAATGCTCCGATATTAAGCCAGTAAACACTTCACAACAGTATTTGAGATGTTAAAGCTTGAAATCAGACAAGAATTGAGCATATTAGTGGCGGGGGAAAAAAAACAACAGAAAATCAATAGCAAATCTATCATTAGTTCACACATTAATAAATGTTCTTAATAGCAGTAATGAGAAAAGGTTTCTGACTTCTGGAATAATTATTTTATTGAAGGGCTTATTTTAGAAGAGACAATAAGCATTGACTATCAGTATGCTGTAATTAAGCAATTCTAATATAAAAATATCAGCTTAATAAATGAATAAATCAAAAGGAAAGTACTTATTCAATGTTACAAAAATAGTCCCATGAAGGCAGAGAATTTTTGTGTTTTCCTTTTATATATACATGGTACCTGGAAAAGTGTCTGCATATAGTGTGGATGAATGATTGAATTAATGGGATTTTTTCTTTTTAACAAAGGTCTAGAGTTTCAGTACAGCCTCACTATCTTTTCCCATTCTTAAAGACTGTTATGGTTTAAATTTTGTCCCCTTACAATCTCATGTTGAAGTTTAATTGCCATTGTAATGGTATTAAGAAGTGGGATCTTTAAGTGGTGATTAGGCCATGAGGGTTCCACCCTCTTGGGTAGGATAAGTCCCGTTATAAATGGGTGGGTTTGGTCCCCTCACCTCTCTTGCCTTTCTGCCTTCCACCCTGGGAGGCCACAGCAAGAAGGGCCTCATAAGGCGCCAGTGCCTTGATCTTGGACCTCCCAGCCTCCAGAACTGTGAGAAATAAATTTCTATTCTCTACAATTTACCTAGACTCAGGTATTCTGGTAGAGCAGCACAAAATGGACTCAAAGACAAAGACCCACAGAAGCACTTTATGGCCACATATATTTCTGCAGTGCCTGGCTATCCAGGAAAGCTAACTGAGCATCAGAGGTGAGTTTTTGCCTCCTTCTGCCACTGACCAGTTATGAGACTTATGGCAAGTGGTGTGACCTTGCTAGCTATCAACTTTCTCATCTGCAAACCTTGGTAACTATAATAAGTGAAGCTTGGCAGCCACTTCTAGTTCTATAATTTTGTAGCTATAGTCCACTCAAGAATTCTTTTTTGAAGCTAGTTTTCTAAAGTCACTTAAGATATGATTTGGTGTATACCAATTTTGTTTAGTTAGAGCCTTCATAAATGTACTTATGAAAAAAAAAAAAACCAGAAACACTTAGAGCTATGATTCTGAACACTGTCACTTGAAACAATATTTTAAGTAGCATCAGCATATAAAAAGCAGCTTTAAATATCTATAGCAAATAAAATATCTAACTTTAGAAAAAGATAGACTTATAGTAGTTCAGATTTTAATTTCTATACACTATTTTAATGGCCAAATACCCATGTATAAGACTGATTTTATTTTAGTAGTAAAGGAAACCTATGATTTCCAGTTTATCATAAAGCTATCCACACTCTATGAGAATCACACATTTAATTGTCTTTCCTCTCACTGGACTATAAGATGTATGAGGGCATGGGCTAACAAAGCATGCAGAGACTGGTATCTGAAACATCTGACTCTCAATCCCCTTGTAGCCTTCCCAGATTCCACCTACTCCTCCCCTTGATCAGTATTGCAGGTTTTCTTATAAGAAAAAAATAAATGGCTCCAAATTTTTCCTAAATAATTTATTGGAATTATATAAGTTGAGAATGTGAAGGAATGAAGGGTAAATAATTTTACTTACCTGAGCAAGCTTACGCTTTTCTGAGTTTCCTCCCTTTTCATTGTGTAATTTGTAAACTGGTGTATATTGTACAGAACTAGAACAGGTCCCATAATCTTCTTCATTTTCCTACACATGAAAAAATATACACACAATTACTGTAAAATACTCTTTTTATTGCCAAACTTACTATATTAATAAAGTATCTGATACATGTACAAGTAGCAAAATAACACTTCAGCTTTAAGTATAAAGAATCTATTTAGGAAGAAAATGCATTTTTCTATAATCTAACAAATTTAATTTAATAGTTAATTATAATTTATATTAATATAAATTAATAAATTTAATTTAATAAAAATTAATTTAAAAATCTCTGATTACTTTAAATAATTTGAATAAAATTTATATAAAGATAATTTGCTATCACTACACTGAAAGTTTTAATAGTATGTATTCTCCAAAGGTAAAAATTCAAAACATAACCACTGATAATGAAATCTGTGAAGATATTATATTAAAATCAACATACATATATACATTTACATATCTGCAATATTCAGAGCTTAAATACATAACTAATCTTTTGTAAATTAAGAACATTTTCCATTTTAAAGTAACTACTATTGGAATGAGACTATCAAAACAAATGATGGCATTCCTCGATTAGTTCTACACAAAGATATCTTTAAAAAATAGTCTTAGCATAAAGCAAGAACTTCAATTGTGGTATCAAGGCAATCAACTTTATGAAAACATACATCTCATTAAAGCATCTTTGAAGACTTCCATAGTTCTGTGATAAAATATGCAAATAGTAAAGAGATTATTCAGTGGATGCATATAGAAGGGCAGATAGTTGCCAGAGGGCTTGTTATAAAAAATACATTCTTGGATAAAGGGCTAAGCATATTTCAAAAATCATTAAAAACATAAATTTCTAATTTGTAAAGTATAAACTTCAAACTCGTACAAGAATCTAGGTAAAACAGAAAAGTGAATGGGACGTACCTTGTGTTTTAGCTTACTCTTCACTTCCTTTAGTCCCAGCTTTGCATGATTTTTTGCCTAGAAAATGATAATAAATATGCCTAGGTCAGCATGGTTCTATTACCTTTTCAAGAACAAGTATACAAGATTACACTTAATGACAATTACTAACTATTCATATGATTTAGAAAAAGAACAGATTATAATCTAATACTCTATTTTCAGGGATACATATACACTTACTATATTATTACAATTAAATCAGTTACTAAAACCATTAGTCTCTTCTTTGTATACAAGTATCATACAAAGGCTAACATTTAGTCTATTTTGCTTCCTAAACTCTCAAGAACACAAAGGTAATAACCAGATTACTAATGTTAAAACTGTAACAAACTGGAGGAACAGAGAAAGCAAGTCCCAGCAGCAAGTTATTTGGGCAGATGTTTGAACTTCAAGTAACTCTGGCAATTTTACAAAGCTTTATTAGGTGCTCTTAAAGGCAGACAGAATTTTATTAGCAGAGCCATCTTAATGGAATGGTATTTCATATATAGTTTTTCTGGCAAAAATTAAAAGTCATTTAACAATTTAAAGCTATCTTCATGTTTCACAGGGAATCTGGCCCCAGCATTTGAGTTTCTCACATCCTTTGTTCCATTAGAAATTCCTTCTCACAGTGGCCAAAAACAATATATTTTGTTTCCCAAATATATGACTGTGTGCTGGGTGCTTAGTATGCATTATCCTATGTAGTTATTACTACAATTCTATAAGATTAGTACTACTATGATAACATTACAAAATAAGGAAAGTGACTCAGGGAGACTATAATCCAGTTTACTTAACTATCCTCTAATCCATTTGATTACACTAATCTCTTCAGATGCTCTTTAGTATACAGAGTTGAAGCTACTAGTGTCAGTCTCTTCCATGATTCTATAATTCCATAGCGCACTGGTTCATTTACATAATTGTTGCTCTATGTCCTCCTTTGACTTCCTTCAGATTACCTGGAAGATGGGATATAGGTTCTCTCTCTTCTTTTCAATTTACCAGTTTGAAGCTTAACAATATGCAAGTACTCTTGACAGAAATGCTCCAAGTAAATGGCTTTGGCTAATAATTTAAAATGCAGACCTAACAAGAAAGATGACTTGAAAGCTTTTTAGCCAAATAAAATATAAATTCCACTTTGCTGTTATTCTTAAATTTATAAAAGTATGTATGGTAACTTTAGTTTTCTTTACGGCTCCTATCAGCATAGAAAAACATATGTATGAAAAGCATAGGAAAAAATTTTAACCATAAAAGTAAGTATAAAAATGTTATAAGAACAGGACAGAATCATTATTTGCTTTGACAAACACATATTCAGTATTTCTGTAGTATGTTCGAATTGCAGAGCAAAGTGATAGGAATACAAATATAAAAGTAGGGACAGTATCTTTTACTGTACCTTCATGCTCTGCTCTAACTCCAATGAGTATAAGGACTAATTCATGATAGGCACTCAAATTATTTGTTGAATGGATGAGATAAAAACATGATTTCCACTTTTGAAAAATTTACTGTCTACAGAAAACCAAGGTGAATAAATTATGTTATACCACACAACAGAAAGTGGGAGTTTTATTCATAGCAATTTGTGGTCAAAGAAGGAATTTCAGAGTACAGATTTCAGAAAATTAGCAGTCTGGAAAGATCAGTTTTAGATACAACTACAAAGGTCACAAAATGACTCACTTACCTGCCCCAAATCTCTTGATTCAAAGATGATATGATCACAAGATAAATAATAAAAGTGATTAGGGATGTTCTAAAGACCTTATTCACTTGAAATTACTTTAGGGAGTAATCCTCCAGAGAAGAATTTTTTTTTTTCTTTGAGACACAGTCTTGCTTTGTCGCCCAGGCTGGAGTGCAGTGGCGTGACCTTGGCTCACTGCAACTTCCACCTCCCAGGCTCCAGCAATTCTCCTGCCTCAGTTTCCCAAGTAGCTGGGACCACAGGTGCATGCCACCACATCTGGCTAATTTTTGTATTTTCAGTAGAAATAGAGTTGAACCATATTGGCCAGGTTGGTCTTGAACTCCTGACCTCAAGTGATCCACCTGCCTCAGCTTCCCAAAGTGCTGAGATTACAAGTGTGAGCCACCACACCTGGCCCAAAGAGTAGAATTTCTAATTTGAAAACATTTTACTTCCTTGCTGAGAAGGGTTAAAATAAAATACTTCACTGATTACAAGGATAAATTTTTAAATAATGAATAAAGTTTTGAACATGTTTGCTTCATTGCTGTGCTTTTGTGAAAAATACGAGTGAAATTAAGACAGGACACATATTTGGCAAAACAATACAACTTCTCTAAGCCTGAAAAAACCCTGAACTGCCTGCTCTAGGAGAAAATGAAGGGCTATTGACTGTGAAACCATTTTTAGAATCTTAAATGAATGTGAGAAACAAGGATCAACATTACTTGGTTTTTCAAATGGTAGTTGTGTGCTATTTCATTTGTGAAAAAAATCTCTTCAAAAACCGCATTTAAACCACCAGAGAGGTTTCCTAGCAAAGCCACAGAACAACCAAACAAAAGGCAGAGGCTGAGTTTTTCCTTTTCTTACTTTGGCTTTGTGGTTAGGTTTCAAACAATTATAATTTGGGAACTGTATTTTTTAATCAACTATATAGATTAGCTTCTCTACTATACAATTTAATATTTGAATGGAATTTTTAAACAGAAAAGGTGGCCACATTTATATCACAATTTTAAGCCAAGAAACAATAGAAGTTCTAAACTTTTATTAAAATACACTATTTTATTATTAATTCAGTCACATCAATTAATTTACTGAGAAAAGCTTTTGAAGACAAATTCTTACAAAAGCAAAACTATTGCCTTAAATGTTTTTAGAAATATAAAATAATGACCTATCGAATTTTTAAAAATTTATTGATCACAACTCACTAGCTTCTCTTCTGAGAAGTTACTAGACTAGTATTAAGAGAGAAATATACACAGACAAGTGTTGAAATAGAAGTCCTACAGATATAAAAATACGTATATAAACTTTTTCTGTGTAGGGTTGCGAACAATTTTTTCAGGGAAATAATGCCTGAACTAAGTCCTATAAAATGAACTGGTGTTTACTAGGTGGATAAAGGCCAAGAAATTGACATTTCATTAATAGAAATGGCATGAACAAGAACTGAAGGACAGAGGAGAATATCTTATATTCATGAAATGAGGAGTAACTAAGTATCTTCAGATATGTGGAAGGTCCTGAGGAGTAGGGGGAAAAGAAACTAGACATGAAGGGTTGGGTTTTGTAGGGTCTTAATTGTCATATTAAAGAGTTATTTTTTACTTTAACATTTATTGTTAACTTTATTATTCTTGCTATTATTCCCATTATTATTTTCTATAAGCCTTAGAGCAGGGGTGTTCAATCTTTTGGCTTCCTTGGGCCACATAAGAAGAAGAAGAATTGTCTTGGGCCACACATAAAATACACTAATACTAACAAAAGACGATGAGCTAAAGAAAAAAGGAGAAGAGGAAGAAGAAGAGGAGGAGGAGGAAGAAGAAGAAGAAGAGGAAGAGGAAGAGGAGGAAGAGGAAGAGGAGGAAGAGGAAGAAGAAAGAAGAAGAAGAAAGAAGAAGAGAAGAAGGAGAAGGAGAAGAAGGAGATGAAGGAGAAGGAGAAAGGAAGAAGAAGAACAAGAAGAAGAGGAGGAGGAAGAGGAAGAGGAGGAAGAAGAAGAAGAAGAGAAGCAGGAGAAAAAGGAGATGAAGGAGAAAGAGAAAGAAAGGAAGAAGAAGAAGAACAAGAACAAAAAGAAAGAAGAAAGAAGAGGAAGAAAGGAAGAAGAAGAAGAAAGGAACAAGAGGAAGAAGAGAAAGAAGAGGAAGAAGAAGAAAGAAGAAAGAAGAAAAGAAGAAAGAAGGGAAGAAGAAGAAAAGAAGAAAGAAAGAAGAAGACAAAGAAGAAGAAAAGAAGAAAGAAGAAGAAGGAAGAAAGAAGAAAAGAAGAAGGAAGAAAGAAGGAAGAAGGAAGAAGAGGAAGAGGAAGAAGAAGAAGAAAGAAGAAGAAGAAGAAAGAAGAAAGAAGAAAAGAAGGAAGAAGGAAGAAGAAGAAGAAGAAGAAAGAAGAAGAAAGAAGAAGAAGAAG
>PVKP010030922.1:0-27461 GCA_004027715.1 Plecturocebus donacophilus
CCTCCCCTCCCCTCTCCTTCCTTCTCCCCACCCTCCCCTTTTTCTTTTCTTCTTTTTAAGATGGAGTCTTACCCTGTCGCCCAGACTGGAGTGCAGTGGTGCAATCACTGCAACATTTGCCTTCCAGCTTCAAGCGATTCTCCTGCCTCAGCCTCCCAAGTAGCTGGGATTACAGGTGACAGCCACCACGCCCAACTAATTTTTGTATTTTTATTAGAGACGGGGTTGCACCATGTTGGCCAGGCTGGTCTCAAACTCCTGACCTCAGGTCATCCACCCACCTCGGGCTTCCAAAGTGTTGGGATTGCAGGCGTGAGTCACTGCATCCGGCCTCCCTGCATACCTTTTTAAATTACTAGTGCTCTTCTCTTTCCCATCATCCTCAACCCTCCCCACACAGCTATAAGTTTCTTTTCCTTCCCTGTGTCTCCTAAGCTGCTCTTGATACCACAGCTCCTCCATTGAGCTGGTGTTCTCAGGAAGTGGGGCTGTTCTTCACCTTCCTTCATGATCTCTGGTCTCTACTTGTTCCCTCTCTCTTACTTCCCTATCTGCTTTTTCGTTTTCTATGTGTTCTGTTTTAAAATTCCAGAATTTGGTTTTGGTCTGTAGAGTGGAGGATTTATTTTTCCATAACAGTAACATTTTTCCTTTGAATAACGTTTCATTTATCTGGTCTTTAAATACTTCACTTCTTTGTTGATATCCTGTAAGTAACATTTATTTTCTCTTTTCATGTTCAGTCTCTTCTCTGAGGAAATTAGAATAAACTCTTCGGTTTTGAAGTAGCCTTCCTCTTCCCTCTTTACATGAGAACTACAACCCAGACACCCATGAGTCCCAAGATAGACTTGGCCCTTTTCTCACAGGGAACCTTAAAACTCACATGGAACCACAATTGTGGTTGTTTGCCCACTTTTTAGAGGTCTCTGAGTTAGTACATAAATTAGATTTCTTCCAGTAGCTCCATTATTTAGCAAACAAACACTTTGAAAAAAAAAAACTGCTATCAATGTACTTTTTAGGGCATTTTTTATAAACCATATACTTATTAAAATCAACTTATAATAAAAAAAATCATCAATATATTCCATCAAAAAAATTTGTTTTTGAAGTCTAAGCATGTGAACAGAAATTTTTAAAAATTTAATTATAATGACTCGCAGTTCCGTGATGACGTTGAGATATGCCATGATTCGTTTTTATTAGCATATAATACCCGAAGAGCCTCTCTCACTCTCTTTCACAAACATTCATATATGCACACGCACTATATCTAAATACCTAATAAATAAAATACAGCATGGTGAGTCGTATTTCTAGACTCTTATCCCAGTTCTCCCTTTAAAACATTCATTTATTTAATTTCCTCAACATATGAATCACCTGTGGACACGACAGTGGTGCTATGTTCTGTTGTGTATGCCCACTATAACCTCCACTCTGGGGGCAGCTGATAGCACCAGTCGCTCGGCTTCGGGAAGTTCTGAGCTGAGATGCAAATCCAGTTGCTGCTCTCCTTTCCTTACTGCTAACTTACGATGTGGTTTTCTAAAATCTGCCAGGTCTGTTACACTCAGCCATCTGCTTTCTAGCTTCCAAAATATTGTTGCCCTTGTTTTTTCTGTTCTTCATCTTTGTGTATCTTTTCATAGTCTTTTGAGTGGGTTTTCTATTGTTAGAATAACTAAATAAATGCATTCAATCCACCATTTTCATCAACAGTTTCATTTTAATCTTTCTGGATTTTGATTTTTTCATCTCTAAATTGAGAAAAATAGACTTTCTCCCAGAAAGCTTCGAAATATCGTAATGCTATAAAGTCTAAATAACGTTGCAAAAAATATTTCAAAGCAATTAAATTTACCTTAAAATTAACTTTGCATTTATTGGATGCCACATCACACTGCCCATGGAATGAAGCTTCGGTCTAACATTTAAAGCCTTGTGTAACTGGAGTCAATCTCCCTTTGAAGACAATATAAGTAAAAAGAAGAAAATCAGTCTTTAATTTACTTGCAATGCCAATCTCTCTAAGACAATCTTTATCACTTATGTAATATTGTAAAACTGCTGTATCCCTAAAGCCTAGCCTAGTTCTTGGTCTTTATGTGTTGAATGCAATATGCAATAATGAATGAGATAGGTCACTGTTTAGAGTCATGGATCTCACCTGATATAGAGGATTTGCTCCTGAAATGAATGATTCAATTATATGAAGAAATTCCTATACCCACAAAAGAAATTATGTATTTACCAGAAGGACCTGGAAATTATTTGATAAAACTCTATATTTTCAGTTTCTATTTCTTCATATGGAGAGTAGGAAGGAAGACGGGCAAAATACATTTGGTTTCATTATAAGCTTATCTATAAGAAGAAGGGAAAAATACATTTGATTTTTCCATACGCTTATCTATAATTTCCTACATTTCTAGTGCCCCCACCCTGTTTTGCATTCACATAGAAGGCAGAAGTGAGCAGGGATACAGTCTGTACATTCTTCTCTTGACATGCCGCATATCACTCTCTCTCCATATGCCTGTGGGGCCTGAAAAGACTCAGAGTGTAGAGGAAAAATGCAGCAGTTTTGCTATCAGATGGGAGACTGCCTGCCCCCCACCCCATAACTCACTGTATGCTACTTTGAGCAGGACTCTCTAGGTCCAAATGTTGCATTTTGTGTGGACCGTCCAGGGTGTGAGATGTACCCAGTATTACTCCTTATAGGTGTCATTTGACCTGAGAGAGAGGTAACCATTGATAAATGATCAAATTGTGTGATAACTGGCACATCATTCATGGCCTGGGCTTAGGGCCAATGGCTGTTGTCAAGCAAATTTGACCAAATCTATTATTGCATTTAGAACCATCCTTTAGTTAGCTATGTTACGCAGACCTTATGCACTCTTAGCCATAGAGAAACGCTGCCTTTTTGGCACAGGATAAAATGGCCAGGCATATCAAGTGAGCTCTCTAACCCTTAACTGATAATGGCAGCAAGTTGTGCCAATCATTCAGGAACTCCTCATCCCCATCTCAAGTAACCTTGTGGATGAGGGCTGGCAGGGTCTGCCTTTCAAACATTTCAGATACTGTTTCTCGCTTTTTGGCGAGACTCTCATTGATTCTGGAAGAAGACCAAGATATATCATGTTGTTGCTTTTTCAATCGTGACTTTGCTTTGCTTTAGACAAAATGCCCCTTGATTTGCTAACTGTGGGGAAAAAAATCTCTCCCTTGTTCTCATTTTCCCTTCTCATTGGGGGTTCAAGGTGATGTCAGGAATGCTATTAAGTGGCACCTTTTGAGGTGGCATGCTAGACACATGGTGGTCAGATCCATTTCACTTGCACCTTGGTTAATGGGCTTTTTATGGTACACTTGTGTACATAGTGCACAGAATGAGCTTATGGCTCATTTCCTAAATTACCATTTGCAGGGGGGAAAAACCTCCCAGTAAAGCATGACGTCCTATTGTGTTTAAGCGGGAATATTTTTTAGGAAATTTAGCACACCTTTCATTTGATACCATTCACTAAGATACCAAAATTAAATTACTATACATTAACTTACAATTTTACCCTAAGTAAAAATTCTTTAAGGGGGCATTTGCAACAGGCTGCCCTCTCAGGTGGTTGTTTTTCACCTACAGCAATTGCTCTTAACCACTAAGACACACTGGAGACCTTAGAACCAGACTTTATACTGCACAGTAGCCTCTCAGATGACCCCAAATAGCCAATTGTAACGTTTAGGTGGCTTCGTTTGCCTTTCTTGGGCAATCGAGATTCAATGGACTACGAGTACCAGATCAAATCGTAGTTCTTTCTCCTCGTGTGATCCTATTACTCAATAAAATAGAAATCCCTCTATGTCATTGTCTCCTGATTCCCCTAGACAATATTTTATTAACAGCATAGAGAAATATAAAGGAAAAGGGTGAAGCCTCTACATATACTTTTTCAAAAAAGATCAGAAACAGCTGTGTATGTTTCCTAAACAGGGGAGCTAAGGATAGTGTCAGGTCTTGGTGTCTGACACTTAATGAATGAATAATAAGTAAATTCAGTTTCGGCCTTCTTTCATTTTCTTGGATCACTAGAGAGAATAGTATTTTATTTTCAATGTTTATCAATATGTTACATTTGGGCAGTATTTTTACAGGAGTAAAAAGATATGGTAAATATGCCTCACCTAAAATCATAGAGTGGGAGGGAAAGAACTAATGGGCTTTTAAGTAATGAAGACGTAAGTAAAGTGGTAAGATCACCAGAGAAAATAAAATAAGGAAACCCCCCAGAACTGACAGAAAACAGTGAGAGAAAGAGCAGGAGAAGGAAACAAAGCTAAGGACTGATGATCTGTTCATTGCGTTTCGAAATGACAAAAGCAATTTGCCTGGAAACTCTTTGTACCCACAAAGCAATTCAAGTGTGTAGCAGATGGGCTAACTGTCTAAAGTTTGGACTCCACAGGACTTTTTAATCATTAATATTAATAATGAAATGTCAATTCAAAAGGATTGCACATATTTGTAACCATTTTCCAAATATACTAAAGTTCAGATAGAGCTGAAATCCAAGTGAAAAATCATCTTCTATATGTCCATCCATTCAGCTCCGTTAGACAAATATTTATATAAAAAAAGAAAGAAAAGAACCTGAATTGAGGTGGAAGTCTCTAAAACGTCTTCTTTAGAGCTTTTGAATTTTAAAAGAAAATATCATAGTCATAAATACCATGGAGTGGTGAGTTGACCAGCTGTTCCCCATCTCCACTAAGGGAGTATAAGAAAAAAATAAGATAATGATCCAAGGAAATGATTTTAATTAAATAGATGAGAGATGTATCTTGCAGCAAGGGCTGTGAAAAACTAGAATAAGATAATTAGGTAAGTGTTAAATGCCCCTCTGGTGCTCTCTAAAATTGAGACTATCCTTGCTTGGCTTGCTTTTATTTGCCTGGCGGTGTTAAACTATGATGGGAGATGATCTCTGTAACTTCTTAGGCTTCTTCAGTGAGAAGACTTCAAATTCTGTTTCCAGTCATGGGAAGCTTGTTTCTTCCTCTTTCATATTCCCTGTCATATGTCCTACCCTGGAGCACTGAGTCTCTATTCTTTTCAGTTCTGTCATTGGCCTTAAATGACTCATCCGGACAGGTTCTTAAGCAGGATTTTTCAACTGATATTCAAGGCAATATTAGAAACTCAGGAGTAAATTTTCACTGAACCTCTCCTCATTTTACCCTAACTGCCACCTGTCCATCCTCTTATCTCCTCACGCCTGTGTCTGGTGAGATAGTAAACAAACAGTATCCTTTGAAACTTTTATCAAGACTTTCCAGTTTTGCATTTTTAGAATCAAATTTTAAAAACTATGAAAATGACTGCCATCTCAATAATGATATTGATATTTTTATTGCTATTTAGAGCCTGAATTTTCTGTCTACAATATGCACAAATTATAATAGCTGTTGTAATAACTGTAAAATGTCAAGTTTCTAGGTTACTAACTCCCCTAGGCAAAACCTTATTCTTTTACAAAAGAATAAAACCATCCTTCTGGTTTCTGCAAATGCTTGCGAACCTCATTTACCACTACCCTGTCAGATTTTCTCATGTTTCTCACTAACTTCTCTCACTGAACTAACCTCACTCAGTTTATCTAATTGTTTCATTGTTTCCTTAGAAGTGGTAATTATGACTTAAAAACATCGAGAACACAATTGACTCATCTGTAAAGCATATTCTAGTTCTAAAAGAAAAATTTTAAAATGAAGTACTATAAACTAATATTTGTGTTGCATCAAAATTCCTATTTTGAAATGTGAACCCCTAGTGTGAAGGTATTAGGAAGCAGGACCTTTGGTAAGTGAGTGATTTGGTTCAGCCCTAGTGAATAAGATTAGTACCCTTATAAAAGAGACTTTGTAGTACTTCCTCTCCCTACCATGAGATGACACAGCGAGACAAGACTGTTTACGAACCAAGAAGCAGCCTTCACCAGACACTGAACCTGCTGGTGCTATGACTTTGGACTTCTCAGCTTCCAAAACTGTGATAAATAAATTTCTGTTGTTTATAAGCCATCTAGTCTATTTTATCCTAGCAGCCCAAACACACTAAGATAGACAGCTACCAATTAAAATAAAAGCTGGGCACGGTGACTCATGCCTGTACTCCGGCACTTTGGCATGCCAAAGTGAGAGAATCACTTGAGGTCAGGGTCAGGAGTTCGAGATCATCCTGGCCAATAGGGTCAAACCTGTCTCCACTAAAAATACAAAAATTAGCTAGGCATGGTGGTAGGTGCCCGTAATATCAGCTATTTAGGAGACTGAGACATGAGAATTTCTTCAACATGGGAAGCAGAGGTTGCAGTAAGCTGAGATTGCACCATTGCACTCAAGCCTGGGCAACAGAGTGAGACTCAGTGTCAATGTATATATACATATACATATAATTTAAATAAACATCATTTTAATATTTCTGTACTGTGCATCAATGCTTCCTACTGTATCATTCATATCACCTGAGGTGTTTATTAAAAACAGATTCCAGGGCACCACCACTGAGAGATCTTCATTCCAGAGATCTAGGAGGGAACCCATAATCCTGCAGGTTTGCGAGCCACAAGACTTGATTAGTCCAGCACATGCTGTGAAATATAAGATTCTAAAATCAGCAATTAGCAATAACACAGAGAAAATACAATGAAGATACAAAGCTTCTTTAAAAAATTGTTCCGTAATTTTTTTTCCTTGAGTATACCATCCCTCGACTGTCCTTTTATTTTTGGCTGAACAACTTAGGTTTCGAAAAAGTAAGTGAGACTTTCTTTTTGCTATGGGATTAGCCAGCAGACCAATCAACAATCAATTGACCTGTTTTCCTTTCCTCCTGTTTGCATTCCTGGCATGTTCCTGTGATTAAGTACAATTGGAACTCTGACTGGGAAGCAAGGTGATGACAGACCATGAGGAGAAATCAGTCACCTCCACCTAGAGCCTGTCATAGAACGTCGCAGTACAGACGATTACTTGCTTGTTAAGGGGAAGCATTAAACTTTTGATTCCTTCAAGACTAAATGCAGACTAAACAGCCTTTGATCATCATGTTAATTCATGAGAGGCAAAAGTTGATATCGTGTCGATATTCTGTGAGTTTCCAGTTTTCCGTATTTTAGGAGACTCTATAATTGTACTGACTGTTACATGTAGGCACTCATATTTGAGGTACAATGGTTCCTAACAAAAATGGGAAAATGCGAGAAGGAATAAAAACCTAAGATTTGACAAAAGATGAAGTAGACAGGATCAGAGAACTCTCCTAGCTAATCCATAGATTAGCTAGGAATGTAGTCAGATAGCAATTAGCACTAGGACTTGGGCAGGAAATACAAATGAAGTAGAATGACAGGCGGCCAAGCTCCCTTAGTTCATGGGAAGCAAGGCCTTGGTCGCTGGTATGGGTTCAGGGATAGAACTCTAATTTGAAAACTGGCAATGAGGAGTGACAAGAAGGAAAGTTGGCAATATACATGTTGGGTTGGTGCAATTAGGGGGTACTGAATCCAGGGTATGGTTGGCAGACAAAGAGCCAGATCAACACCAAGATCTCTGAATACCAAACTTCAACAGAATAAAAAAAAACCCTGAGTTGACTTAATTGCAGAATGTACTAAGTATGAAGGATAGGCTATACCACAGGTAAAATAGATCAGTGAGCCAAACTGGGAAAGACAGAGGCTGTAGAATAAATGTATTGCAGACAAGACAAGTTGCCAAGTGTATCTACACATTTTACAGAACATTATGCCAATGGTATCCCTATCCCTGTTGGGAACAGAAGTAACTTTAAATGTCAGGAAAGTATATTTAATTCCATTTGAAATTTTAAGAGGAAGGAAGAATTCAGAGCAGACGGAACCCATATCTAAAAAATTATCTATACTTCATCATTTAGAGCTAACATGGCAAATTACATTTTTTTCTGATAATGAGTTTATATATAGTACTAACAATCTCTTCTTAATGATAACTAGACACACTCCTACCCAAAATAGCTTTCCATGTTTTTATAGAATTAAGTTCAGATTTTTCAGATGACATTCAGATATCTCTAGATTGCTATTCCAACCTTATTTTTGTCCTTCCAATGACCCTCTGCTCTGGCCACCCAAGTTTAGTCTTCATTCTGTGAACAAATTTAAAAATTTCACAACTCTACAGCTTTGCTTCAGCTGTTCCATTAACCAAAAGTAAATCATTTTCTGCCTGTTTAAGAATATTTTATGTAACTCAGCAACAGCCGTCTATGCTCACCAATCAATAACGCCTACTTTTTCTTCTGTGTACCTTGATTCGTTCCCCTAATTCTGTCCTGCAGTTAATTTGTCATTATTCTTTTCTTAGTTCATGTGAGACTTTGTCCAAGCCAACTAGAAACTGGGCTCCTTAGATAAGAAGATTATGTTTTATTCATTGTTATAATCCTTGTGCCTAGTACAGAGTTTTGCACATGGCAGGGACTCGGTGGAAATTTTTAAATTAAAAAGTCATCTGTTTAGCATGAACTCAAAATGTATTTTTAAATTTTATTTAGCATTTAAGGAAAGGCACAGATCTATCGATTGGAAAACAGGAGAAATAATTTCTTCTCCAATTACTTACCTCCTTGCTCCTTAATGAAATATTTCTTATGAATTAATGCTCAATACATATTTTAATTATTACACACTGATTATAGCTTTTAAAATATTTCAAAATAATATTGCATTTGGTCAAATAAAAAGTCCCCCCACTCTAAATGTAGCAATCCATTCTAATTTTTTAACACATAGCAAATAAATTGTGTAGGGTTCAAATTAGCTGTCAAGGATTGACAATTGAAGCAATTCTTTGCCTCTTTTTTCATGAAAGTTTCATTTTTTTCACATTTATTTATAGTCTAACCTAGATTAGAAGGAGAGCATTCTTCTCTTCCATGCTTGAAGTCTACTTTAGATTTTTTTGGCTTCATTATCTTTGACCTTCTGATGTGGTTAAAAGCATACCAGAAGCAGTAAGACCAAGGTCTTAGGATATAGAAAAGAGAATTTTAAATTTAACCAAAACTATGTCTCTAGGCAACAGAGTTTCCACATTAATGAGCTCTGAAGGGATCCACGTCTGGTCCCCAGTGGACTATGCAGCGGGGCCTGGAGAGGGCAGGGACATCAATTGAATGATAGAGAGTGTCTTAGTGACAATGAAGTTATATACCCAATGGATTTTTTTTTTTTAAAGCACCATTAAAGACAAATAGCATCTAACTAGAATGATCTCTTCATCTGGGTTCCTTCTGAAGATGAATTTTCTTTCATTTCATAATAGATTATCGATCCATCATCTGAATTTATTTTGCAATTGCTTTGATTGATTGAGATGAGATAGATAAGCACCGACTCAGGTTTCTTATTCACAGGGGGCTGCACAGAAGAGTGATTTAGAGAGAGCACACAGAGAGTGCTTAAAATGGTCACAAAATCATTGTATTTATGTTTTAAAATATATTTTCTACATGAAATTTCTCTTACCTTAAAGGCAACAGCTGTTTCAGGGAGGTCTTTCTTCATCATGTCTTCCACATAAGTTGAACAAAGTCTCAGAAAAAATACTTTTCTCGGGTTGGTAGACTTTGCCAGAATAGCTATGTATAGGTCCTGTCATCATTGTCAAAATAGAGTAGAATTTTATGATCTCTCCTGCCCTAAGCCAACATCATTTATGGCATGATTTTTGTCTCAGTCACCTCCTGGCTGATCTTCTTGTTTCTTCTATCCTTGCACCCATTTATTTATTTCCATAAAGAAGTCAATACAGACTTTTTGAAGCATAAACTTGTAAATGTATTCCTCTGCCCTAACACCTTCAGTGGCTCTTCCTGTCACTCACCCAATATCCTTAAAATGGCCTATGCGGCCCCTCCAGTATGTTCTGGCTCCCTGTGACCTCAAATCCACTTCCCCCATTTGCTCTGCCTTGGATATGCCAAATACTATCCTACCTCAGTTTCCTCAACGTGCTGTTCCCTCAGATGTCTCCTTCAGGTTCTCAGTAGAAACCTACCCTGAACACTGTGTGTGAAATGGCAATCTCTCCCCTCCTCAGCTTCATTTTCACCCTCTACGGTTGTCACACCTGACAAGTGTAAATTGATTTCTTCGATGAACAAACACAAATTGTTTTTTTAGAAATAATTTAACAAATAAATCATAAATTTACTTGTTCAATGTCTCTCCAAACCATAAATCAGCTGGAGGGCAGACACTTTTCTATGGTTTTCTGTACTCTTTATCCAGCTCTTGGAACTGGGCCTGCCATGACCAAGGTGTTCAGTAAGTATTCACGGAATGAATAAGTGAAGGACAATTAGTGAGATGAACCCACTGTCAGACTGTCTCAAAGTCCTTATTGAGAGTAGCAAGGATGCTCACACGGCCAGGAAATGTAAACAGTTTAGAATATTTGGGAAACAAAGGGAAAAATGTGGCAAAAGAACAGTTTAAAAACAAAAGTGAGGCAGAATGGGGTGGCTCACACTTGTAATCCCAGCACATTGAGTGCCCGAGGCAGGCGAATCACCCAAGGTCAGGAGTTCGAGACCAGCCTGGTCAACATGGTGAAACCCCATCTCTACTAAAAATACCAAAAAAAATTAGCTGGATGTAGTGATGGGCGCCTGTAATTCCATCTACTCAGAAGGCTGAGACAGGAGAGTTGCTTGAACCTGGGAGGCAGAGGTCACAGTGAGCCCAGATCATGCCATTGCACTCCAACCTGGGCAACAAGAACAAAACTCCGTCTCGAACAAAAACAAAAACAAAAAACCACACACACAAAAGAGGAATGTTTTTTAATGGTTTTATTTTAGATTGAGAGCTTTAAGTCTAGGAGCACAAAATAACTCATAAGCAGAATAACTTAGTTCATCCATTAATAACTTGTGCAAAATTAGCAACAATGAAATCTTTCAGTCCACTGGAAGTTATAAGTTAAAACAAACCACATACGTTTTTTTATAGGTCTTCGAGAGATTTAACCACTGCTTGTTTCAACTTACCTTAATAGATAATACACAGATAAACTGAGATAGTGTAAGAGTTCTTGGTAGAAATCCCTTTTTCATGAATTTTAAAATTTTGAACAAGGCCTAGCTACCAAGCCACATTTGTCCTTAATAGCTTTAAGACTTTGGTTAGAGTGTCATACAACTCCTTGGATCCATGTCTCCTGTTTATAAAACAAGTGTAGCTGGCAATGCCTATATCACATAAATATCATAATGAGCAAATAAAATACATCTATTAAGACAGCCTGGGGTCATGGAATAATATAATCAGTATTCCTGGACTTTAGCCTTTGGTATCCATCTACTTACATGTGACTTTAGAGAAATCAATTGACCTTACGGGTTTCAGCTCTTGTTTGTAAAATCAAAGGGTCTGGCAACTTGATCTAAAGAGTCTTCAAATTCTAAGAGGATATGCTACAAAACCTTGAAAACAATAAAGTAAACGTGCAAACATGGGTACTAGTACCTGTAACACCTGCCACAAAAATGATATTGATGTCATCTGTATTTACTCCGGACAGTTTCTGCAGTGGTAAACTCATCATGCTCTACAAACTCTGCTTCAGATGATCTACAACAACCCGCAGATTATCTACAACAATCAAGGCTGTGCCAGTCACTCATCCCCTACCAGCCTAAGAACGGTAGTTAGTATGAAGAGTAAGATGGTAAAGTCATAAACCCAGCTTATCATAATTAATAAGCTAGTTCATTTGTGTACAGTGAAGCACTGTTGTAAACTCTATCACTTTTTTCTCAGGCCACTTGTTTTTACTCAACAAATTGTTTTGTCAGTGACAGCAGCTTTTAGAAAAACTTTATAATTAAACAGCTGTTTTAAACATAAGTGATCAAAGCATTTTATTTAATAGTGAATCAATCCGTTTATGACTCAGTTTCCTTACTTGAGCAAAACAAAAATATGAGGTAATTTGCCATGTCTTACAGAAGGTTTGTAAGAAAACAAATACTTCAAAGTCACCTTTGTGTTTTGAAGAACAATAGTGTAAATGATCTTTTATTTCACATTCTGTCAACTATAAATCTCTTTGAAATGTCTCCAACAAAGTGATAATTGAAGCTCATTACTACTCAGAATTATTTTATGATCCTGAAGAGCACTTTAAAAATAAAAGAAATTAATTTATATTCAGCACAGTTGGCGCTACATGGAGTTATCCTTTTCCAATTGTTAAAAAAATGTGATTCTTATGCAAAACAAAGGACCTTTCATATGTACCTCCAACTTTTCATCTTAGAAACGACTTTTCTGATTTAAGTCCATCTTGCACAACAGAACAATATGAACTCAGGAGCTAATTTTATGATTTGACTATTGAACTTGTTAAAATGATCAGTGAAGATGCTAACTTTGAAAGTACAATGAAGTCTACATTATATACTAAACCTTAGACATTAGTGTCTATTAAGATTGGCAGTGATTGCTATGGTTTCTGGCATCATCTGCTTTGAGATTTTACTAAAGACAGAAGGAGCAACAGATACTTCCCTTCTTATCTCACCATCATCTCTGAGACTTCTATGACTAGTAAACATAAGTTCTGCACTGCAACTACAGCCTTTAATAAGCAAAACAATCTAAGCACACTCTAACAACAATGGCCCCTGAAACAGAATGGCATTACTCTATTTTTTGTTGTTTTAAATCATTTCAGTTACAAAGGTTATTTATTTCGCTTGTAGTTACGGATTAAAACAGATCCTCCTTTTTGCTTTGGGACAAATCACCTCAAATGAAGACCATAACATCATAACACTTTTGGAAGTACTCAGAATGGAAGCATGCAGGGTTTCTTTCTTTCTTTTTTTTTCTTTTTTTGCTTGTTTCCTGTTCAAGAATTTAAATCTTCTTTTATTAACTGTCATGTTTATTAAGTGGCATTGTGTGGTTTGCCTTCCCAACCAGGCAGCCCTTGCCTCCCCTCTTCTTCTTCATTCCCAACCCACCCCCACGACTTTCACCACCTTTCTCCTGTGTTAATTTGCACACCTCACCTGCTCCCCTGTAATTGACCGTTGCTATGTGTGTGGTATTTAGAGGGCAGGGAAAGAATAATGAGAGGAATGCACGTGTCAGCTTCCTTTGCCTGATACACAGCCACCAAAGCTGGGTTTCTGCCCTCTCCTTGGAGTTTGTGAAAATACGTTAAGTAATCATTCTGCAAAACATTTTGAATATTATCCAAAGAACCCAAAGTGCTTTATAAATATGATGCCCTTGACACTGGGTGCCCTTTCTGGAGAGGCAGCGCTATTCTCATCCCAGGGCGCCCCTCCTCTGAGGACATTCAGTGCTAGATCCTTTGATTTGTACATCTGGGAATGTGAACTGAGAAATCGCTACCACTCAGACTCTGGAAGTATCCTGGATTCAAAAAGTCTGAGTGATTAAGCGAGTGAGCAGCAGACATCACCACCACCACCCTCCCCAGGCATTTCCCCTGATTAGCCTGAAATCCAGCCCATATTCTTAATGGGACTATTTTGGTCTGTGGGTTCATATTAGGTTCACAGATGAAAATAAGCAAAATCAAGATCAAAAATTCCTCTTGGAACTAGAAAGAAGATGATTTTTAACTTTAGAATAGTCTTTGTTCCTGTAATTACCAATAAGAATTACCTGGAAATTTAACTGAAATTAAGCTATTTTGGGTAAATATCACATATAGTTCACAGAATTTCGATTAATTTCCACTCAATAATATGTTGTTTTCTGTTTTGTAATTTTGAGGAAAAAATATCTCAAAGTAATATAAAAAGTTATGGCATATATTAGTTGGCTAATAAACAGAATAGTACCTTTGAAATTCCCAAACTGTTTTTTGTGACAACTTTTATCCTTTATTAGAAATGATTAGTCACATGTACATCAGGCAGGTTATAGCCAAACATTATGTACTAGGTATTTACATTTACATTCAAAATTCAGTTTCAGAGTCTATATCCTTTGCCAATCATCCTTAACATTATTTATCACATCTCAGGGATATTTGAAAATCATAGAGCTAGAATATATTTTTCAAACACAGAAATACAACAGGCAATTATGAATCAATGATGGCTAATACTTTCAGTAAATAAAGAGATTTTAATTTTTTCTCCTCATTTACTTTAGATGAGCCATTCATTAATCTGGAAAGAAAAATGACTTAAAAGGAAAACATTGACATGACATAGCTACTCTGTATTGTGTGGCAAAGACTTGGAGTAAAGAGAAATAAAATAATTTTGTTTAATGTATTGGAGACGTATAAAATCTCATTAGTTTATTCCACGGGAACTTGGACTTTTGAAAATGAATGCGATCATTAACCATCTGGTTTACTATGAAGTTAACTAAAAAAGTGTCTCTCAAAGGCCAAGACTGGCTTAAACTGCTAAAGCCAGTTTATTGCTCTGCTGGCACTAGCATGCCTACACTCAAGAGACGGCAGCACTGCACTGCAGTGCGGCACATGAACACCTGGAATATATTCTCCAGAGTGAAAACAGCAGGGAACTGACCAGAAATAACCTCTCTCGTATTATTGCTTCAATTAGACCAAAACAACTTTCCCTTTGAAAACTTAATAATAAACACTGCAGGTCATTCACTTGTTTTGAGCTCCTTTGGGAGAGAGGAGCAGATGTATCCCCTTAGCCAGCCCCCTTGCTGTCATAGAGACAAGAGGCACAAATCAGGATAGATATTGATTTTAATTGGAACCAACAGCACCTACATGCCATATTAATTTTCACATCTTCCTCCCAAAAAAAAAAAAAATTAAGATTGGTTTTTGGTTCTGTTCAGTTGATTACACAGAGTGATGTAATTAATGCATTTGTAGATTGAACAATACCTTAAAAATCGTAGGTATCTCTAAAAGTCTTATTGTATACCAAAAGCATAGAAAACAGCCTTACTACATTAGATTCCAGTTTATCACCAGTGGACGGGCATTTTTCTTAATAACTTTCACTGGAATCTTGTAAGATACCACAGATATAAAAAGCTAGCAGTGAAAAGAAACTCATGAACTTAGATTATTTGTTTTATTTTTCTTCTCTTGATTAGAATTGCCCAATGAAATTGTTTCCACACAAAACAAAACTGACCTTTGCACTTGACTTCTTTACCTTCACTAGATCTTTACCATCATAAAGGGAATGCCATTGTCTTTATGAAAACACAGATGAGATTTCCCCCATTTCTGCTTCCCGTGATACATTAGTTCCACACATGCTGGGAGGTGCATCGAATTCTAAACTTTTTCAATTGACTGTTACACAAAACTTCGTTGGTTGCTCACTCCACCTAGAAGTAGTTCTCAGCCTTTCCTGGGCTTTCAATTTAATTATTCTGCCTTTAGTTGATCTAGAATGGGGCCCAGGAGCCTTCAATTATTCCCAGTGCCCCAGGTAATTCTGATCTAAGTGACCCACTTTTTGGAGAACTCTGACCTGGCCATAGGTAATAATGACACTTAAGGAGATAGGAACTAAAAAGGACCGTTTTAGTCAATTCATTTATTCCCATAACAGCAAAACAAGCTTGTAAAACTGCAGTCATATCTCATAAGATGGTATTTGCATGTGATGTAAGTTCATTTGTTCAATTATTCATCAAATATTAATTAAGCACTGTTTGAGTAGCGACGTGCATTGAGGGAGGAGAAGATGTGAAAAAGACAAAGGAGATTTTTATTAGAATTCCAGGTTATGAATACGGATCTATAGTTTGCTATGTGTGTTTTTATTTAGGAGGTTTTTTATCTGAGAGGAAAGAGGGAAAAAATAAGAATTTAATGTGAGTTACTTTACAAGAAAAAAATAAAACTATCAAACCTTTTCCAGTGTTCTACCTCAAAAATTTCATGTTTTTTAATTTTTTTACTCAAATACGTAGATTTATTTCATCATATCTACAGACAGAGGATTGTTTTAATAGACATTGATATGTCCATACAATAATATTATTAAAATGATGCTTGTGTGTTTAATGACGGAAAAATATATTTATGCTAAACTATAAAGAAAAAAAACACAGATTTTAAAATGCTATCTCTATACATATACTACATTTTTGTGATAATAAACACATAGTTTATGCTAGAACAAAGAGTATAGCTTGTGAGATTAAAAATTATTTTTACTCATTTTCATTTCTCTTGTTTATAATTTCTAATAATAGATTTGCTAAATATTGACATATTACTATTTTTAGTTTATTAGTTTTAAAATAGTTTAAAAAGAGCATTTTTAGGTTTACTATCTCATAAAAACTGGGGACTTGTGAAATAGGCAGAGTGCCAGAAAATCTGGCCAGATGAAGGATATGTTAGAAATTTAATTTCTTGGGCTTTTTAATCCTCTTTTCTTCTATACTTCCAGCCTTCATGAAGGAGATTTCAGGATAGGACTTTCTTTTAGAGACAAGACCTGAAGTTAAAAGATAAAAGATATAAATTAAGGCAAATCCTAGACACAGATCTGAAACAAGTTTTTCTCTACCAACCCTGTAAGAAAGCATGCAAAATCTTTTTCAAAAACCTAGGGCAAAGTGGATAATTTCTGTCCTGGGGTTTGAACATCAATACTTGGAAACAAAAATGCCCGCCCCTACCTATATTATAGGTAGAAATTGAGAAGGTTACTAATTTACAAATGTGTGGGAATTTTAAGAGAAAGTTAAAGAACAGTTCTAATAAATTGTTATCATATTTGTTTAAATTATTAAATTTTTATTATAATTTTTATTCTATTTGATTTATATTTTAGACGACTAGAAACACATTATTCAATTAAGAAAACATGAATATGACTTGGAAAAGAGAGGAGTATGGTAAAAACAGAGAGAAATAATGTTAAATTCAAGAGTCTTAGGATTATTTAGCTTGCATAAAGAAAAAGCGGGGAAAAGTAATAATAACAACAAAACAACTACCACTTACTGAGCATCTACTAAGTGCTAGATACTCTGCTCGGCAGTTTACATAAATCATCTCCAATCTTGACATAACCCTGAAAAGCAGATAACAATCTAGATATATGTCTGAGAAAACAGAGTTCAGGAAAATCAAGTGGCCTGCTCAAGGCCATTCCACAGTATGTAAGTGGTGAAACCACTCTGTATTATCGTAAACTGCTTCTAAAATTTTTAGAAAACTACTGTGTATTCATTCTTTTATTCAGTCAGTCATTGAACACTCCAGTGGAAAACTAGACAAAACTCCCTGTCATTATGCATGGGCTTTCCAATAGGAAGAGACAGTCAAAGAATATCGGTAAAGTAGGTGGTTAGATAGAAAGGAGCAGTGAGAAGCCCAGGTAACGTTGAGGGGAGAGTGGGGCATTTTCTGGAGGACTTTATCCTCCTAAAATTTAGGTACTTTTTAATAACTTTTTTTGAGAAGTATAGACACTACAGTACTCTGACTATCTTCAAAGAAAGCTCTACATGATATGTCTTGGTGTGGGTGGTGGGTGGGGAAAGCTTTTATCCAGCATATGAATAGGCTACATGTGATGTGATAGTTCTTTTCCATATTTCACTCTTACACTATGAAACAGAGTAGGGATTCCCCCAGAAGAATGCATGGTCTTTTTTTATGTCCCCTTTCTTGAATTCCTTTTTTTTCTCATGCCACCGATTTTAAGTCAATTTTGGAAGCTTGGCAAGATTTGTCTTTCCAAAAGCTTCCTTGTTCACTAAGCAGGTTTTCCCAAGCTTGGGTTTAAAAGACCCCCTGGAGGAGAAGTACAAGACAAACACTAATTACCGTAACAATTTATTAAGAAAGATCTTTGATCTTTTCTCACCTACCCAGTTGTCTAGCTCTGCTTTGTCTCCACAACTATAAAATGTGTTTACATAACTAATTAACACAACAGATTGAGTTTTACTGGGTACATGATAATAAGCGGTCCAAATGGTTTGATCTCATGATAAAGGAGGAAGTGTTTGGAATTAGCACTTCCTAAGAGATCCAAATGGGAGTGACTATTGTAGAGTTCTCATAAAACAAAAGTTCCTAATGTTCCCAAATGGGACATTCTACTATAGTAAGCTTTAATAGTTGAACTCTCACTACAGAATGTTTTATAAGGAAAATATGTAAATGTGGTCAATTCTGGGCTACTTTCAGAGATGACACAGCTTTAAAAACAATGTTTTTCCCCATGTAAATTCTTCTATTTGTAATTTAAACTCATTTTAGATAAAATATTTGGGGCCAAAAAAGCTATCACTTTTCTGTCAAGCTCATATCTGAAGGATGAAGGGTTGTAAATAAACCAAATTGTGAATATTATAACGTTTAAAATAAGTTTTTGCTATCAAATTCTAATATTATTTGTGGTCATATTTACTTATAATTTTAACTTAGAATCCTCTTGCTTCATGGGTCATTTAGCACCTACTATTGTATATTTTGAACTCTAAATATACGTTTCCTTGGAGAGAAGAATCACATATTTCCAAGGGCAAGTGATGTCTGCATCAAAAGGTTTAAGTCAGAGACAAAAGTCTAAATATATTTTTCTTTCCCAAGAACAGGTGAAATATACACGCTTTTGTCCATCCCTCATTTCTGAATTTGAAATTCAGTTTATTCTTCCAAGTGGTTATTGTTTAGGCACACTTGGAAAAACTCAACTTTCTGTGTAGAGAAAAAGATAGAGACTTGTGATTACAAAACAGTTTGACAACTTAAGTGCAAATGAATCAGAAACACGTGGATTAAATTTCCCTTGAAACACACATGATTTTTTAAAATTAGGAGGAAAAGGGCTTGGCAATAAACATTTTAGTTTTTGGCAAACCTAAAGCATTTGAAAAATAACCCAGATTGTGTTTGGGCTCTCTCCTCTGTAGTCAGTTCTCAATTTCTGTACGTTGATACTTGAAGTTTCAAATAATAAATTCAATGTATAGATTATAAATACTTGAACACATCTATTTTTACTATTTTCACTTCCATGTCTTTTTTTGAAACAACAGAAATGAAAATAATTATGTACTAATTGAATCAGGAGAGTGGAAGAATTCCTTGGTAGGGAACTGGCATACATTCTCACCATAAATGACAGCAAGTTTATTTTAATAAATACCGATAAATGAATATGTTACACATTGGGAGAAGCAAATCAATTCAGGAAAGATGCTACTACATATTTCAGGATAGTCAAGAGAGTAATGGTCCTATAGACCACTAGAAAACCTGAAAGGAGACATAATATCAATCTATCACACGTTTTTATACTATGATCAATATTACTCAGTGAAAAATACCCTTAGGGATTCACATTCTCCTCCATATTTAAAAAAGACAAATGATACTAATATTGGACATTTCTCCTTATCATTATGGAGCATTTTTCCCATCATGCTATAATTCAGATAGTATAAAATATTCTGTTTACAGACAGTTAAATTGTAATATTATATTTTTACATGTCCTACTTGCAGAAGCTTTTGGATTTTCGTAGAGTAAATATTCAAAAATCTGTTGACTATATAGACATGGAGAAGAAAGGAAGGGAGGGAGGAAGGGAGGAAGGAAAGAAAAATGGAAGGGAAGGAAGGAAGGAAGGAAGGAAGGAAGGAAGAGGCAAGCAAAGGAAAGGCTAGACAGAAAGAAGGGAGAGAGGGAGAGAGAAGAAGTGAAGAAAAGCAAGAAGAAAGAAAAGCAATTCTTAGATTTTTTTCAAAGAATAGTTTTTAAAGAGTAGGAACAAAAAAAAGTATGAAATATCTTTGGGGCATTTAAAAACCAAACTATAATATTAGCAAACTAACAGTACAGCAAAAATAAAACCATTACTCTCTCTGAGTGCTAACTCTTCCAGACACTATGGTAAGTGCTTCATACACATTATCTGTTTTAATGTCCACATGGACTCATAGGAAAAAGAGAATTAATTAACTCACCTCAGGCTGTATGACCAGATTTGTAGTTTGTCCATCTCATTCCAGAGCCGAAGCATTTCATCACTTTGTCTCCACCCCTAACATGTTCAGCAGTGAGTCCCCTTCAATCCAAGACTAATTTGTTCATTCAAACCCATCATTATCAATTAGGAATCCCCTATCTAAACCATTTAGTGAGGTCAGCAATGTGTCCTTCCTGTAAGTCCAGTAGGATCCCTGAAGTGACTCTTACACACTTAGGTTAACTCTCTCACACAATTTAAATAGGGGCACACTTTCAAATTTGTCAAACTCTTTTTTAATTATTCAAACTATGTTCTAATTTCATCAAATAGGCAGCTGTCTTTTAGGATATGCAAACTAATTTAATATGTACTCTTATATTATGTTAGCATGTAACATAATCTTTTAACAGAGAGGTTATATTTTTAAAGACAGTACATTAAAAAAATCAATTTGCTTAGAAAGCTCAAAAAAATTTCTTATTTTCCTATATTAAAGAGTGTTATATGTTATTAATCCCCAAACAGAAGATAAAAGGAAACACAAATAGAAACTTATTTAACTAATTTGATCAGGTCAGTAAGCTTCAACTACATCCACAAGTCAATAACACTTTCTTCATAATTAGATTGGTTTTTATTAATAATTAAGGTCAAATTTTAGATTCAATTATTTGCTATTCTAACTTCCAAAACAGTTCTAATTTCCATGTAACCATATTTTTACTAACATTGTTATCATCTAAGATAATATGTTTCTCTTAAAATAAGTATTATAGAGCAAAATATTTTCAAATAAAATGCTGTCTGTCTGGTTCACATCTCTAAGTCCCTCTTGTCATTTTTTTTTCTCCCCCAAATATTTAAGAAAACCAAATTAGTTTATGGACTCTACACTAAAAAACTTTGTGAATAGAAAATAATCATTTAAGCTAGTGGTTCAAGATTAATTGAGCATCACTATTTTTGGGATACTGAGAATTAAAATAAATGAGCTTCTATTCTGCCTTCCAGGGTCCTGACACAGAGACAACCAGTCTCATAGTCTTATTATGGCAGAAAGATATTCTCCTCAGAATAAAAGCATTCCTTTCCCCAAATTTCATCATGCCCTCCCTGAAGTATAAAGCTTCAGTGCAACCCTTTACCACTTGAGTGTAGCTATTAACTAACTCTAGTGTCAAATGTTCCATTTGCTGCTGTTCCTCACCAGCGTTGCCTTTATATCCAGAATGTCAGAGTTGGAACAGATGAGTTGGTACGGTGATAACAGATGTCATAGAAAGAGCCAGAAAATGTATTTGTTTGGGAGTTAAAATCATTTTGAGGTATTTTCTATAATTTCAACTTATTCAATAAATATTTACTCCACATCTCTGTTTCATGCACCTGGGTATTAGAGATGAGAAGACCAACAGGTCACTACTCTGAAGGAGCTTACATTCTGGAAACCCTTAAAAAGCCTTCCTGCCTCCAGCCCATTTGCCTTGGACATTGCCACACAGACAGAAGAGAACTTGGGGTTCACCTGGAAAACCTTTGTAATGTTGCTTTCTTACATTATGAAGTGTGACATTCATGCGACGTTTGACTCAACATCGAAAATAATATTAAACCGTCAAACTGAGTTTTCTCTGAAGGACCCACAACAACCCAAATTCATGAAGGGCACATTCTTCTTTTTTCTGGCAATGTGAAAGATAAGCCCCTCTTCAGACTTGCCACCTGTGGGGTGTGGGATGACCGTTCCCCTTCTTCTACCCTCAGACCACAAGGCTCATTCTTGCCATAATGAAGAAGCTGATTGATGGATGTCACCTTTCCCACTGCAGACACTCTTATCTTTCTCAGCTTAGCAGTAATAGACATGACCTGCTCCCAACCAGCTGGTCTCTGTGTGAGGGACCCGTCCATCACTCTTTTTCCCTATTCCATCTGTTCTCCCCTCCTCCTCCAAATTTCAGCCCATATGCCTACTGGCAGCAACCAATATGTCTGTCTGTCAGTAGCTCTGTAATGAGACCAATTTATAAGGTCACATAATCCTGACTCTTCAGGAAGAAAAGAAAAATCCCCTATTCCATTTACTGAGAGAAAGTCACCTTCACCTCTAGTTGAAATGGCTGTGGGAGGTCATGTACTAACCACCAAAAAGTAATTTGGAATCAATTTCAAATGGTCTCTTTTCTACCAAATTTCTTTAAAAAGAACCCCCTCCCCTGTTTTTTTTTTTTTTTTTTTTTTTTTTTAATTTGCCAATGCTCTTAGCTACAAGTTGCAAAAATGAAAATGTTGACCTTTAGGGAGGAAACTAAGGTCTAGAAACAATTTAGATTATTATGTCAAATAGTGAACACTTTACTTCATTCCAGTGGTGTTATCAACATCACCCCCACCACTTGCATAAGCACAGGATTTCCATGAACCTGTCAGTAAGTGCTGCATGTTTGTATAGCCCAGCAGAATTTTCTCCGGGAACACTTTGTGTCTTTAGCTGACTAGTGCAAATTAAATTGTGTCAGTTTTGGCCAGAGGCTAAGAGTACCTTATTAGATTTTATTGAATTCAAATAACTGAAATGAAAATATTTGTAAGCACAATGTAACCAGTGAGTCTTATTTTATGATTTAAGCTGTCATGGGCAGTATATCATATTTATTTTCTACAAAGCATGGTACCTTATACCATTCCATTCCCTAAAGACTACATTCAACAACTGTTAATAAATTATGATATGTGTATGGTGTCTTATTTTTAATAGGAACAAATGAAAACCAAACAACAAAATGAATTAAAAGCTTTCCAGGACATCTTAAATTTGAAAAGTATTAGTTTTTATTTTTATTTATGTATTTATTTATTTACTGTCATTTAGAGACTCATGCTCGC
Source organism: Plecturocebus donacophilus (assembly GCA_004027715.1). Classification (NCBI taxonomy): domain Eukaryota; kingdom Metazoa; phylum Chordata; class Mammalia; order Primates; family Pitheciidae; genus Plecturocebus; species Plecturocebus donacophilus. Next base: position 22,940 of record PVKP010030922.1, read on the forward strand.
TGTGCAAAAAGCCCCTGCCAGATAGTCTCCAGCTGCCTGGCAGTGAACCATCCTCTTTATCAAAGGAAAAAGTCCTTTCCCTTGGGATCCAGTTTTAAGTCACTGACAGTATTAACCCATGAATCCTGAGTGTGGTTTTGAATTTAAGTTACTGCTTTGATTCACAATGACCTAGGGGTTGGTTCACTCTGCATTGGGAATTTTACTTGCTCTCAGCACTGATTTTGTGCCAGCTGTTTTCCTGTCTATTAGCTTATTAAATATTGTAATGGAATTTAAATGATCATTTGAATTTCACACTCATGTCTGGCCACTTAAAATCCTCAGGATTCGCATGAACAGTTTGGTGTACAGAAAGCTGCCTTATAACTGGTGGTTCTATTTACAATTGGCGACTTTTGAGCCTGAAGCTGGTGTGAACGAGACTGCACTCTGAAATTCACTTATAGTTTTGCTGCTTGGTTCAGAGTTGATTTCTTGGCTACCATCATTTGCCCCACATCCCACCCTCAGCTTGCCACCCCTCCCAGTCACCAGTGTAACCCTGAGCTTAAGGGTACATGAGTAGAGGAGGCACTCAGTGAAATGAATGCCAAATCTTACTGTGCCTAATATTTTAAATTTAAACTCAGCTTATTGCTTATGCTTTATTTCTGTATTCCTGACTTCTGAAACCACAACTTTCTATTGGTAGAAGTCACTTCTTCAGTTTATTCTAGTATTAATTAAAATTTTAGTGCTAGTAGTCTATAATTAATTCTAGAATTAATAGAATTAAGTTTAGTTCTACTACTAAATGTTGATTATGAAGTTGAACATAATCCTCTACAGCAACAAAGAAAATAATCATGTAAAATATTTTCCCTCTCACAGCTTCCTTTTGCAATTAGAGAACATTTGTTAATTTGCATATAATATGACAAAACCTAGAATTGATATATTCAAAGTCAATAAATATTTAATAAATAATATATTTAATAAAAAATAATTAAATGCACCTTATTTAAAACTAAATATCTTTTTTTCTGTGTTAAAATATGAAGCCCAGCATACATGTATCTCTTTATTTTTTTACAATGAATATTACCAGGCTTTGAGACTTTTGTTTTAATTCAATGAAAAGAATCTACTATTCTTCATTTTGCTGCCCTCACCCCCAACTAAGAAAAAGGTTTTGGTTGAATTTCTGATAAGGTGATGGGTCTATATGAATCTATCAACACTGTTTCACCTAATTTCTCTTATCATTGGCATTTGTAGAACAGCTGGCTGAAGTTATTTTATTTTATTTTTATTTTTCAGATTAAGTTGAAGAGCAAAATTATCAGCCTGAAATAGTTGTTTTAAAAAATAGCACATTCTAGTCAATGAGGTGGGTATAATTAGATCACTGTATTTTCAACAAAAATCAAATTTGCCTTAGATTATATTTTAAGTTTATTTATCACTGTGTTAAAAAGAAATTAGAAGTAAAGTCACTAGCAATAAACTTAAAAACTGTTTTGTATGTACTCTTTTGTCTCTAGTTTGGAGACTGGAGAAAACCAGTAAGATCGTGAAAAACTAACCTGTTGCCTTTTGGGTCTAACACTGAATAACTGCTGTAAAGCTATACATGAACATGGTATTCCATTACAATAAATGTGGTTAGTTGGTTTCACCATGGCATGGAGGACACATCAGCCTGCTTTCCTGAGGCATGACATTACTTAAGGGTTTTGTTGGAGGAAAAAGAGGAATCCAGAGGGTGTGAGAGTCCAGAGCCAAAAAAAGGCAGAGTTCTTTTGTGAGCATGAAAGCTGTTCAATGTCTTTGGAAAGCAGAGTGCTGGGACTCTGGAAGAGTCTGGGAGAACCAAAGGTTAGAGAGATTAGCAGTGGGCAGACAGGAATGGAGTTTCTCTTTAGAGCAACAGCTTTTTAAAAGACAATTAACATGATGGTTACATTCTAGGAAGAAGTCTCTTATTTCAGTATCAAGAATAGGGGAAGGGGTTGAGCAGAGAATGAAGGTGGGAGAACACGGGCAAAAATATAGTCTTGGTAAGTAATGTCGAGGACCTGAAGCAGTGGGAATAGATAATAGGAACAGATTTGACAGCTATTAAGTAGTTAGAGTTATTAGGACTTGGCAATTGACTGGATTTGATTGTTTAGAAGAAGCAAGAGGCAAGGAGGAATCAGAGATTTCTGATTTGGGTAACTGGCTTACTTTCTTAGGGCATTTAATTAAGAGGAGAATCCAGTTTGGGGGAAATATGCAAAATTATTTTGGGACATATTCATGCAGCTCAGTATGTAGCTGAGGCTCAGAAAGAGGAGTCTAGGACAAAATTTGTATTTGAAAGTTTCCTGGAGATAAAAAATTTGAAGCAATAGAAGTACATTACATTGTCCAGAATTTCTTACCTACTTACTACAAGCTAATGCAAGACACAAAACACAGTTCCTTGAATGACTTAGAAACACTTTCTTTTCATACCGCAGGTATAAATTGTGATCTACCTGAGAAAGGGTTCCTTGGGTTTGGTTGAACCAAACAAATGTCTTAAAGATCATTTCCCTAGTTTGATATAGAAGGTATCATCGAGTATGCCTCTTCTTTCTGGAGGTAGACTCCTATAAAATCATGCATGCTGTCAGGAAGCTAGAAAATATCTTTGTAGTAAACTGGGTTAGACACACAGCCATGGAAAGTTTTCTGGGCTGAGAAAATACTACCAGGCCAACTTCCTCCATGAAGTTTTCTCTGAAAGTTGCTCTTCTGAGAATCTACTCTAGAATATTTATAGACTGGCTAGTGGTCAATTTTTTATTTTTTCATGGATACACTTTCTTTCATTTCCTCAGATAAGCACACTACAAGACACTGGATATCAGACCTCGTCAAACCCAGCTCATTATCTCTGCCTCTTCTTTGTCTACTTTCCCCACAGTTATTACTAAATACAGACTTGAAGCACAAAGAATTTTGGAGACTTCAATTTCCACTCAGAGGAACTAACCAAGTACAACGCAGGATTTTCCTTGTTAGTTGCTTCAAGACATAGTGACCGGGTTGGCCTTCTGACTCTCAAGCTGCACCTAGACCCAAACTTTTCTTGTGGATGCTCTGATTTTCAACATCTAATTCCTGCTGACAAGAACCCTAGTAGCGCCTGTCCTCATTGCCACAGTTTGCAAGGCTGAAAATGTTCATTTCCAAGTTTCTGTCCAGTCTTCTGGCTCCTCTTACAGTTGCCAGTTCAACTTCTTGGAACTGGAGCTCTGAATCTGTCCTCCAGCTCATTTGCTTCATAAATCTTTAGCTTTGCTACTTGCAGATGCACACTCCTTTGAGGACCTTTGATTATCCTGTATTTTTAAAATATCGATGTGGTCAGCAATGTTACGACTCACTAATAACCATTCTTTCTCTACTTTGGAAGGTTTGGAGTTTCCTGCCTCCAATAAGGACAGTGAAATGTGATTGGAAGTGACAGTGGTTGTCTGATAGTGGAGGCTCCATCACCTAGGTTCCTAAGTGAGAATGACTTGAATAGAGTCAACATACCCTAACCTTCACCAACCTTTGATATAAATGCAGCATGAGTAAGAAATAAACCTTTATTGTTCTAATCCACCCAAATTTTTGGATTCCTAATTATCATAGTGTAACTAGCCTTTCCTGATGAATAAAATTACCTTCCTCAGTTTGTTGTGCTTGGGTCGCCACCTCTTTATGGCAACTGGCTACTTATTACCTCTTCTGCCTGCTGTTTACCAATGCCAGGTCAAAGGTTGCTTGGCACAGTACACATCTTGCCTTGCCTTGCCTGCTTGAGTACATCTCTGCACAAAGGATTTGACTTAGAGCAATGAAGAGTTTTCTTGAAATAAGAGCTGCAAAGATGGTAATTCCAAATTTTGGAAAAGAGAAGACAGAAATTTTATTCCTGGTGAATGCTTGAAAATAGGAAATAGAGTGAATCAGTCTGCAGCAACTTAAGGCAGTTCTACCCCCAACAAAAGGCTGGATGGAGACTGTTTACAAATTAAAGTTCTGCTATCTAACAAGGGTCCTGCTGAATAATCTCTACCGTAATGGCTTGCCATTGAAAAAAATGATAAATAAAAACATTTGGTAAACTTATTAGGGAAAATAAATGGGCTATTGATAGATAACTCACATGGAAATGCTCTTTTTAATAAGATGAATGTTAGGTGACATAATTCATTGACATCAGTGTAACAGACTGCAGCAGTGTATTTTCATGCATGCCTCAAGGAATCATGGTAAACACATGGTACCCCAGGAGAACTCACTTTACATTGACACCCCCCATTGACATGAGGAAGGCTTCAGAAATCTTGCCGAGAACATTAGTACACTTAAATACACATTTAAGAAAGATGGACTGATGTATCCTGTAATGTTGCTTCCTGGGAAGACAATGGTAAGAAATAGTAATCCTCATTCTGATCTAGTCAGTGGACTAACTGCTTTTCTTCAGGGAAAGAAGGTGGAGCAACTTTTTTTTTTT
>PVKP010030923.1:0-27475 GCA_004027715.1 Plecturocebus donacophilus
TAAATCACTCCCCAGCAATTGCATAGCATTTCACAGGTTTAAATAAAATATTGGTTGGCTGCTTATTTGTTATTTTCATCCCCTATTCCTTCCTGTCTCCATTGTTAAGCACAATTATTGGCATAAAAGAGGTTTTTAATACCCATTTTTAGACTGTATTCTAGCCTGGGCAATAAAACAAGAATCCCGTTCTCTCTCCTTCTTTCTCTTCCTCTTTCTTTCTCTCTTTCATTCTTTTTTTCTTCCTTTTGCTGTTTCTTTCTTTCTCCTTTTCTCTCTTTTTCTAAAATCTCTTCCTCTTTCTTTCTCTCTTTTATTCTTTTTATTCTAAAAAAAAATAAATAAATCAAAAAAAACATTATGTCATTGCTTAATTAGCATGCATCACTCTTTCTTATTAACTAATAAATTGAGTGCTTTGTCCTACAATCAAGGCATCTTAATGAATTTGATATAATCAGCAAGAAAGTGGGAAGAAAGTCTTCAGATTAGCTACTCTACTGGAATCAAGAACCCTCTCTGAATAATTTTAAGAAAAGCGAAGTCTTCATGAGTTGATCCTCTCCAGAGACACTCACCAAGCCTTGAATGGCTCATGTCGAGCTGCACTACCTTTCTTGGTTTTGAAAACAACAGCCCCACTAACCAAGAACTCGATTTCCATCTCCACTGACTCAGTACCTACTACTTTTGTTTTAGTTGGTGCTGTGCCATTATTTCCTGTTTTGTTTTTTGGAGTGCTTTTTGGGTAAATTTTAATATACCTTGTCATAGCCTCTGTTTGCATCTCATATTCAAATATACAATTGATCACTAATCATTAAAGAAAGGCAAATTGAAACCGCAATAAGATATCATCTCACCCCAGTTACAGCAGCTTTAATCAAAAGAACAAAAATAACAAATGCTGGTGAGGATGTGGAGAATGGGGAAAATTCATCCACAGCTGATAGGAATGTAAAGCAGTATAGCCATTATGGAAAACAGCATGGAGCCTCCTCAGAAAACTACAAATAGAACTACCAGATGATCCAGCAATCCATTGTTTAGTATATATCCAATACTAATTTTTCTTTGTAGTTTTTTGACCTTTATGGATTTGGATGTATTTGACTCCCTTTTTTGGTACACTTTTCTTTTTGGATTGTGTAAGGCTGGTTTCTCCTGGCTTTCTGCTGACTTCACTGACTATGCCTTTTCTGTCTCCTTTGCTCAATATCAGTTCACTTCTGATTGACTTGTAAATGTCAATCACAAAGATATGGAATCAACCTAAGCATCCAAGTTCCATCGATGGATGGCTGAGTACATAAAATGTTGTGTATCTGTATACTATGAAATACTACTTGGCCATATGAAAGAATGAACTTGTGACTTTTGTAGCAGCTTGAATGGAAATAGAAGCCATTATCCTAGGTGAAATAACTCAGAAACAGAAAGTTAAAAATGCATATTTTCACTAATAAGTAGGAGCTAAATAGTACTATTTTAATAGTATTAAATTTAATAGTATTTAATTAAATTTATCAAATAGTATTAAATTTAATAGTATTTAATAGTTATATATTTAATACACAACTTCACTTGTCCTCAGATTTGTACAAATGAGGAAAAAATAAATCTGGTGTTACATATAAATGAAGACCAGTCAGGCAACCTGATTGGAAAGCTTTGGTTTCAAGAAAATTAAATATATAAATAAATGTATGTATGTATGTATGTATGTATGTATGTAATCTATGTATGTATGTATATATGTATGTATGTATGTTGGTGTCCAATACTCTTTCCTAGACCCATTATTTCTGTTTTCTTTTTTAGTCTCATGGTTTGGAACATCATCTTGGTCCTAATGAGTCCTACATTTTTCTCTCCTATAATTCCATATTCATTTTATTATAAATTAGATATGTAATAGGTATGTCTCAGAAACAAAATCTTGATTTCTTACCATTTGCATCCACCAAGCTTACTTTTTCCTCAACTTTTCCATTTCAGTAAATAATGCCAAAAGTCTCCCAAGTGTTCAAGCAAAATGTCCAGAAAGTATCTTTGTTCATCTCTTAACTCTATGCATCCCAAAATGTGTATATTCTCACATATGCACATGCACACGTACACATGCCATGTAATACGTTGTCAAATGCTATGAATTCAACCTCAAAAGCATATCCGCAGCCTATATACAAACGCGACGTTTCCCATAAACATCACTGTTCAGGCTATTATTACCTATAGGGTGAACCATTAAAGACCTCCTAACTGGTTTCTATGTTTCCCTGCTTGCTTTCCTATAATCCATCCACAAAAGAAGCAGAGTTATTTTTAAAATAAAATGACATAATTCAAATAATATTATTCTATTTAAAACCCTCCAAGTCATTTCCATTGCACCTGAATAGAATCCAAGTCTCTTAATCTGGTTGGTAAACTCTGTACAACCTGCTCCCTGCCCACCAGTCTGTCTCATCCTGTTCACGCTTCTCTCTGCACCACACTGCGCTCCACCTCTTTCTGGCTCCAGCCAGTTTATTCCTGTGTCAGTGCCTTGCACTAGCTGCTCCCTCGGCCTGGAATGCCTTCATTCAAGGTCTTTGTGTGGCTGGTTCCACCTCTTCTTTTAGGTCTTTATTTATATCAACTATTCTGAGAAGGATAATAGCCTAATTCAGCCACGCAATCACTTTATCACACTGATTAATCAAATTCTGTGAAAAACATTTAACATCTACTTTTTTTATTATATGTTTGTTTGCCTCTTACAGAATTTAAGCATTTGAGAACAAAGATAATGCCTATGTTTGTTCACTGCTTTATCCTCAGATTCTAGAAAAGTACGTCTCATAAGATATGAACTTAATAAATGCATTTTTAAAAATGTATCCCAAAAACAAAATATAGAAAACATTAAAGATTATTTCCGAAAGTAGCTCAGAGAAACTACTAGATTAATATTCTGTTAATTCCATAATGGTTTGAAGGCTTAGAGAAGAAATCACAAAATGAAAACATATGGCCTCTGACAAAATCATCTTGTAGTAACCACACTTCCAAAAGAACTGGTACAGGCCATTAAAGAGAAGACCTTGAACTAAGAGTTGGGCTCAGTCCTCATCAGGAAATATCAAGAAGTATCCCTTACCTCCTCCATCAATTCTTTTAAAGCAGATAAGTAAGAACATTTAAGCTGTCTTTCTAGATTCAGTTGAAAATGGCTTAGCCAGGGAAATTAATTTTTTCCCCTTTCTCTTTTAAAATCCTTTTGGTTTTGCTCTGATTTGACTTTTTCTCTCATCTGCTGATGACACTGTTCAATGGCTGATTTTATTTCTCTAAAAGGTTAAAGCTAGTGCTTGCACAGGGAAATATGGGGGCATGAGGAGCATCTAGACCAGATGGCAGGTGACTTCTGCCCTGAGTTGGCTAGGCAGTGAGTGCCATGACACTGGGTTTGACCCTAACGCACAGAGCAGCAGGTGAGGCTTACAGGAGCTCTCTAAACTGCCTTTGGCCAGACTGCCCAGGGTGAGCTGGCCTCTTGCAGCGCTGGGCAGTGGGAAGAGAGGCCTGACCACTGTGACCACTGAAAGTTTTTGCTTTTCCCTTCCTTTGAAAGAGAAGTTTCAAGAAAACCTAGAAGTGAATAAAGGTTGAGTCAACTGAAAATATTGACTATACAAACTTTTTATTCTACATTTTAGATCCAATCAAGTAAATTAGGACTAAGCAAAAGCTGCTACATCTTCTCACTGGCCCTGTTGAGTCCTGTCCCCAAAACAACCACTGCCAGATGAAAAAGGAAGGAAGCAGGGTGTTTTATTAAGGAAAGCCACCTCCGACATCACTGTGTTTTGGTAAGGAAAAACGCCTTAAGGATTTTCAACAGCAGGGTTAATAGAGCTATTATGACAATTACGATTCTGTTCCAATGATTTCAAGTCCAGAAAATCTCTGATTAAACTGAATCTCCTCCGTTAGAAGCAGGAATCTAAAGAATCATTCATACATGAAGGTATAACCAATTCTTCACTCACAGAACTTAAGAGCTAAAATTATTGACTGTTCTGGGAAGTCCATTAGGCATCTTGTTAAAATTCTGCCCTTGTTAAAATTCTCCCCTCTGTTAGTCTATTTTTGCTTTGCTGTAATGAACTACCTGAGGCTGGGAATTTTATAAAGAAGAGTGGTTTATTTTGGCTCATGGTTCTACAGGCTATACAGGAAGCATGGCACTGGCATCTGTTGCTGGTGAGGGCCTCAGGACGCTTCCAATCATGGCAGAATGTGCAGGGGGAGCAGGCACGTCACATGGTAAGAGTGGGAGCAGAACAGAGGGAGCAGGGGATGGGGGGAGGTGCCACAGTGTTTTGAACAACCAGATCTCACATGAACTCAGAGCAAGAACTCACTCATTATTTCGAAGACAGCACTGAGCCATGAGGGATCTGCCCCCATGACCCAAACATCTCCCACCAGGCCCCACCTCCAACACTCAGGATAATATTTCAACAAGCGATTTGGAAGGGAAACACATCCAAACCATAACACCTTCTTCACAAGGTCAGGGCCCAGAGTGTGAGTTACCTGCTACCGTCTTCAAAGTGCCGTAAACTATGGAAGCTGCTTAATTTCCTCCTCTGTGGCCTGTAGGTAGGAAGTACTAGAAGTCCATTCAAAATAGCTTATGCTTAAAAGTTGAAATTTGGTATAATGGTATGAGATTTGATTACACAACCTAAAGAGAGAACACATCTGATCCCCAGAAACAAATAGAAGCAGGGACTTAGGCTGGCTTCCCATATCTGGAATCTTTTTTTGCCTGTCTGTTTAATTCTTCCCTCTCTTTCTTTAGAATGGCCTCCTCTGTTTATCTAGTCATCCAGGTAGAGAAAATGACCCAAATAGTTCTAAGTTTAGATATTGTATTTTCTGCTACCATGTCAGAGACTGATCTCTCTCAGTTCTGATTACAAATTTCTAAGAAAGAAATGAGTATGCTTTGACCCTTGGTGGGTGGGTGTAATTCACAGCCCCATCCCACCTCCCCTGCTCTTGTAATTCTCCTGCAACCTTAATGTAGCCCCTTGCTACAAACCAGCTGATCCTTCTAAAGTTTCTCTCATCTTTAAAAGAAAGCCTACTATTTCTCTCACATGAAGAAATCAGTTATGATCAATTTAATCAGAGTCTGAAGAAGGAAACCAAAGGTCACTGAATATCTACTATACGTTTGTTACTTTTATGTGCAGTATCTCATTTAATCTCCACAATAAATATGAGGATAGGTCTTAGACCTTTATAATAATTTTTTTTAAAAAAAGCATTCATAGAGAACTTAATGTAATATGCTGAGTAACATGGCCAGCATGGGTTAAGGCTAAGCCTCTCTGTGAAATTCAGAAATTTTTTATTTATTTTATTTATTTATTTTTTTTATTGTATTTTAGGTTTGGGGGTACATGTGAAAAACATTCAAGATTGTTGCATAGGTACACACATGGCAGTGTGATTTGCTGCCTTCCTCCCCATCACCTATATCTGGCATTTCTCCCCCTGCATTCTCTCCCCCAATCCCCACCCCCCCCTTTCCCTCCCCTATTTCCCCCTGACAGACCCCAGTGTGTGATGCTCCCCTCCCTGTGTCCATGTGTTCTCATTGTTCAACACCCGCCTATGAGTGAGAACATGCGGTGTTTGATTTTGTGTTCTTGTGTCAGTTTGCTGAGAATGATCGTTTCCAGGTTCATCCATGTCCCTACAAAGGACACAAACTCATCATTTTTGATGGCTGCATAATATTCCATGGTGTATATGTGCCACATTTTCCCTGTCCAGTCTATAATCAATGGGCATTTGGGTTGGTTCCGAGTCTTTGCTATTGTAAACAGTGCTGCAATGAACATTCGTGTGCATGTGTCCTTATAGCAGAACTATTTATAATCCTTTGGATATATACTGGGTATATATTCAGAATTTTTTTCTTACATCCTAGTCCCCTCAATTTTTTAACTATGGTAAAATTAATTTTTTTTTTAATATAAGGACCCTTTATAATCTTTTCTTGAGATTATTGGTCTAAGAGATGTGGTTTTTCCGTATCTTACCAGTCTGCGAATACTTGTGATATTATAAAAATAAATATTTAGTCTTCTTCCCCAGTTTCTCACCTATAACTCCTAAACTCCTTAGAATATCCAGTGATATCTTTTTGTATGCTAATGAATTGACTGATAGTTGGCAACTCCTAAGTAGCTTCAGCGTGGGGCCTGGTTGCTGAAAAGTCTATGGCAGGATTAGAGGGTTGGGACTTTTCAGAGCCACCTCTCAACCCCCAGGGAATGGAGAAGGGCTAAAGGTTGAGATTACCAATGGCCAATGGTTTGATCAATCATTCTTGTGTAATGAAGCCTCCATAACAACCCAAAGGGACAGGGTTCACAGAGCTGAGGTTCCTGAAAGGTGGCATGCCCAGAGAAGGCACAGAAGCTCCATTCACCTTCCCCTATACCTCACCCACCCCATGTCTTTATCTGTATCCTTTATTACATTCTTTAAAATAAACCTGTAAGCCTAAGTAAGTGTTTCCCTGACTTTGTTACCAGTGGAAGGTATCCGAGTTACCAGCAGTGACTCCATACAGGTCTATAGCAACTTCGATTCTTGCCTTCTCAGAAGAAAGAATTCAACTGAAGGGCAAAGGCAGAAAAAGAGACCCAGGCAAGTTACAGACCAGGAGTGGAAGCTTATTTTAAAAGGCTTTAGAACAGAAAAGAAAGAAAATTACCCAAGCAGGTGACTTGAAGAACAAGTATGGCCTTTAACCTTGATCCTAGGACTTTATAGGCTGGCCCCTTTCCAGTGATTCTTCCCTTAGGGTGGGATGTCTGCATGCACGGGGCCCTCCTTATGCTTGAGAGGTGAGCACATGCAGTATGTTTAGGAAGTTTTACACAAGCCCATCTGAGGCTTTTCTTCCCTTTTCTGGTGGAGCGACCCTGGAAAGTCATACTCAGCCATTTTGTCTCTTAATGTGCATGCCCAGAAATTTGCTTCCCCTTGGTATGTATATGCAATTAACACTTTAGTACAAGAGCTGTAGACCATGAGGAAATGGCCTTCCCTTGGCACCAGCTGCCAACTTATCACTTTTAGAGAGGCAATGTGAGAATTTCCAAACCATTACCCAACATTCCTAATAGGTGGGAGAGAACCCTCTCCTGCCCCACTCATGCCTGTCTATCTACCTGTAACAAGTTCTGTGAGTCACTCTAGCAAATGAATTGAACAGAAGGGAATTGTGGGAACCTCAATTTACAGCCAGTCAATCAGAAGCACAAATAACCTGGGGCTTGTGATTGACATCAGAAGTCAAAGGCAGTCTTGTGGGACTGAGCTCCCAACCTGCCGTATCTGATGGTATCTCCAGGTAGATGATGTCAGGATTAAAGTGGAGGACACCCAATGCTGGTGTCTACTGCAGAATTGATCACTTACTTGGTGTGTGGGGTAGCAGGGGAAGACCTACATTTGCTCACAGAAGTCTTCTGTGTTCATTGATGTGGGATGAGAGCAGAGGAAAATCTGTTTTCTCCAGAGTTTGTTTTTCCTCACACAGTACTTATGTTCTCATATTAAGTTGAGCAATCCAGATTTCACTGGCTTAGTACTCCCTTCACTATTCAAATCCCATCACGGACTCTGGCCCACCCTCTCCATAGTGCCCTCAAGGGCATCTCACTTGAGCTCACAGGTAGGCCCTCCTAGAAGTGACTCCTCCCATCCCCTGAGCTGTGATTCTTGGCCCGAGGAGCCATTTGAGAGGTCAGTCTCCAAATTTTCCTAATGCAGATGTTCATGGCAAAAGTGCTGCTCACTACACCATAAATCCTACAACTTGCTTTCTCCAAAGCTGCAAAATCTTGAGATGATTTAGAAGCTCTGTTTCAGTTTCAAAGTTAAGGGTACTGAGATATCATTTTGTTCCATTTAGAAGTAGATAGAAGACTATCTTTCTCTCTCACTTTCTCCTGTCATTTTTGAATGTTTATGCAGGAAAGATCTTATGCCTCAATCATCTTTGAATCCTGTGAGACAGAGATAAACAAACCAAGTGAGCACTAAGTAAATGCTTGATGAATAAATAAAATCTGTGGGTGTTAAGTGCCTGATCTCAACTCAGTTCTTTTGTTGTTTTGTTTTAATATACCTTCTAACTGCTCCATAAAACTGAAATACCAAAACTGGAAACGGTTCTGTTAGGGTATTGTCCTCAGGAGGCCTGTCCTGGAAACATGATCCCTGTGGACCAGCATTTCTCAAAGTATGTTTCATGGAACATTATTCTGGCAAGATCTAAGCAGATAGCAATTCTGAAACCCAGTAAGAGTTGACTTTGTAAGAGAAATGAATGCACATTCCTCCATCAGTGAGTGCTATCTAGAGTAGCCTATGAAGGACTGTTAAACTTTGAATAACAAGTTCTTTTCCAAATGCACGTGGCTACAGAAATACTTACTCACTTAACACCTATTAACATTACTTGTAACTAAAGGCATATTAATAGGGAAACATTCCTCTTAATGTAGTGTTCTTAAAGAGGAAAATATTTCATCAAAATCATATCTGGAGAGCCACGATGCAAGACTGCAGAGCTCAAGGAAAATGTCATTCACATTCCCCAATGCACGATCTCCTTTGGTAGTTACATAATACCTGGGCCTTTCTCAGTTTTCTTCTCCAGTGAAATTGACAACCCAGTCAGTCCGGAAAGAATCATGTGTCCATAAATTTCCACTCTCAGGCCCACTGCACCCTTCGCTCTCCATCTCTGTGGCTGACTATTCATGTAAAACATTGTGGAACTAGAAGGTAAAGAAAGTAAAGATAAAGTGAAATCTAGTTTGCCTTCAGCATCTTCTAATGGTCCAAGATGGTTTCAAGTCTTTTGCTCAATTTTGGAAACATCCATTACCAATGGATCACAGTAATCCCGATCATGTGAATAAACTCAAAGCCAACAATTTTGGCAAAATTAACAATAATTGTACCCTAAGAAAAGTTATTTATTTTCTTTTTACATGTAAGTAGTTAAGTTTCTCTAACAGTCATCTTCTAGGAACAAAAAGAATTATTACACACCTGAGCTTAGCTATATAGTTATATCAAATACAAGTTCTGGTATCTCTCTAGATTATCTAAAATACTAAAAAGTCAAGCTAGTAGATTTAAAGCAGTAGCCTCTAAAATAGGATATATTTATGTAAGGGGTTTTCAAGATGATGTATTAGGATACTCAGAATTCTAACAGTGGAGAAAAGAATGGAGCTTTAACTTTTATCCTTTTCCTATTAATGCTTCTACCTTCTTTGTATTTTCTAAGGTACATAGCACCATTTCAATAAGTTCTTTTTTCTTTTTCTTCTTTTTTTTTCAGGCTAAGGAGTTATCTTTTTATGGCATCTACAGCTTTAATGAGAAAGAACTAGACATTGAACTAACATCTGGCCTGTCTCAAACCACACTGAATAAAGAATCAGGTTCTAAAAATAAATTACCACCAGTTAATTTTAAAGCAGATATTCTATGGAACACTGACTGCTAGTCCTATTATGGATTATTATGCAGAATTCTCAGTGTTCCAAATATCTTTAGAAACTTTGTTTTGTAAGTTTTCAATCCATTAATGATCTTCAGTTCCACATTGTTGAACAGGAGATGCTCAGTTCTATTCACTTTGATATGGCCTGTTGCTCCTCTGACATTAAATGCAGCCCTGGGACCCCCAAGACATTTCCTCAGAAGAGCTACTGATGGTAGTTAGCTATAACTTATCTATAAAAAGAAAGACCTTTAAGAAGACAATAACTGCTGTTTATAACTCTATAATTTGTCCTCAAATTAAAAGTTGTTATGACTCAACATTAAGATGATAAATTCTGAGTGGGAAAATTGAGACTATTATTAATTTTTTTGTAATGGAGCAGAAGGTTCATTTTCAGAATAGACTTGGAGTGGCTTTGTTGATTAGCATAATGAGATGATATAGTCTCAAATATCATTATTAACCTTCTAAAAGAAAATTGGAAACCAAAGCATTGTCAGTCTCTATAATTTTACTAGTGCAAGGAAAAAGGTAAGCTGTAGGTTTCATGAAATCAATGAATGAGTTATTGTTTCTACAAAACATTCATAATTTGTGTGAAAGAGTATGTGTTTGCTTTCTTTTTTTCCCTCATTATTTGACCATGCTGTATGTTCAATAGATGTGTGAGTACATCTGTAATAACATTGCTGGGACTTTAATAAATATAAATAAGACAAATTAAATCAGGTAAAAATTTAATCGAAAAAATGGGATTTGTTCTGTATCTTGAAGGCTTAGCACTTTGTGGAAGCTCAATAAATATTAAATCAAGGTCACAACATTCAAGACCTGTTGAATCTCAAGGAAAAACTAATTTCAAAGTCCTCAGCTATCTATAAAGGACCCCCTGCTTCCAGCCACTGAATTCCAATTTTAGGTTCCTACCAGGTATGCTTTAACAGATAACACTTATTACAGTCTGCATAGGGAAAGACATTATTTGTGACGCAAAGAAAAGTGAAAGCTTTTTGAATATAATGAATAAAACTCCTAGAAGCAAGTAAGAGAAAACTGAAAACCCCAGGAAGAAAATGATTCATCAAGTCAATCATTGAATAATTTTCTCTACTCTCTCATTGTAAAAATGCTTTGAGACTCTCAAAGCCAAGCTTCAAATCTCAAGCCCAGTTTTAATAACTTCATACATGGATTGAGGGATGTGTGTGCTCTAAAATAGCTTGAAGTAAAGCCAGTGAGCACAGATTAGCTCTGGATAGACTTACTCTGCAACTTTCTGGAGCCTCCTATAGAAAAGTTAGGTTTACCGAAGAAACCTAAACGTTTATAATTATTACTTTATATGCAAAAGTGTTCAGTAACATCCCGTATATGTTGGAATTGCTTATAGAAAAGTTCCATAAAGAGTTTTAATAAGACCAGGTTCCTATTGTAGATCAGGTGCCTGATGTTCAAGTCAAGGTCCTGGCCTAGGCAATTAGTAGGTAGTTGTGCGCCCTGAGCATTTCTTTTAACCCCTCTGGTCCTCAGATCTATTGTAAATAAAATGGGGATGGTAACACTACATCAAAAGGTTTCTGTGCAGATTAAGAGAGAAAATATATGGAAAAACTGCATATAAGAAGCTTGTAATAAATAACTGTTAAATATAAAAGGGATCTAAAAGAATCTGATTCTCCAGGTGAAACAGATGAAAGCCTTTGGCTGCTGTATTAGTTAACTACAGAATGCTGGAGAGTATCAGCAAATAGCATCCGGCCATTGGGCATCTACCACCAGTCTCCATCCATGGATGGGAAGATCTTGGAAAGATTCTGGGATGGTTTCAGAAAGTCCAGAGGGTACTGGACTGGGTCAGTTAGGACACTCACAACACACTCAGGTACAATTTAATGCCCCTGTTCGAAGTAGATACCATATTCAATTTTCCAACATAGAAAGGCTTTTGAAAGATGAACCAAGTCTGCACCACCCACAAAACTTCAGATTACTTGGACTGTTCATTAATTCCCATGACATTTTTGCCTGTTGAAATTGTTCAAGGCTTACCTCAAATTTGGTTTCTCTCCAATATTTTCCCATATCAAATGTATGCTTTCCCACCATTGAAAATTGTATTGCATTTTGCATCTACAAACACATCTCAATTTACCTTAACTTACATTTATTGGTATACTTGTCTTACTGCCTATGCTAACTAGCTATTGCCATCATAATGCTGCATGAAACATCACCCCAAATATAAAGGCTTACAACCAGAACCACTGATTTTTCTCCTTTTACTGTGTGTATCATTTTCCCATAACTGGTGACTATCAGGTGCCTGTTCTTTCCATGATGTGTCACGGTAGTACCAGAAGATAAGCCAAAGCACACAAACACATTTCAGGTCTTGCTACATCATGCACACTGCCAATCCAGGGGTCGAGGGAAGTCGCGGTCAAACTCAATGTCCATTAGGCAGTGGCATATATTTCACATATGCTAGTGGAAGGCTTGTCAAAGGTGTAAAAAATTGAGAACAATTATCCAATATCATATTGTGTACAGTATAAGGAAGGCTCTATTATGCCAAATATGTATTGCTCATTTGTGGAGTCTAAACAGCTATGTGCTTTAAAAGCATTTGCTCAAACAATTAATTCAGTTAAATACTGAAAACCCAAAGCAATCCCTAGCACAGTGTCTGGCACTTAGGAGACGCACAGCAAATATTTGCTGAATTAATTTCTTGGATGAAGAGAAGTTCCCTTAATCCATATCAGGCACCTAGGTGGAAATTCTCCATATCGTTTTTGTCCTTTTTGAAGCCACAAAAGATTTAACCTGAAAACCTAATCAATAGCACTTCAATAGCACTCCCATCAATAGCACTCCCAAAATTGTAGGCTCTAAGAATCAGGCAGTGTCTTGAGTGATTAAAAAGAGGATTATCACCCTCATAGTCTCTATTAAATGCATAAGAGCTGACTCACTTCTGTACACAAAGCAGAGCACTGCATCAAGGAGGGAGACAAACATTTAGCTTTGCCTTTTTAGGAACGACCCTTAGAATAAAGCCAGATCTGCTTTTCTGGGGGACACTTCTTTGCCATTCTCATTTTTTGTTTTATAACTTCCTCTAGGCATTTCAATTTGTTGAAGAGTTGAATTTGTTTGGTAAGTAGAAACAAAATTGTTGAGTCTTCATTTGTTGACTGTATCCATGGGAAAAAAAAAATTACTGAATTTCTTAGAGCACTGAATTTTTCATTCTTAGGCTATAGCAACACAGTGGAAATCTTATGCCTGTCTCTTACCTATACAATGACAGTCAAGTTTCAACCACAAAGATGCCTCGAGGCCCAGTGATTATTTAATTATCTCCTGGAAAATAATTTCTGAATGTGACAAGGGCCTCAACAATCTCCTGGAGCCTGCTAAATTTACTTCTTCAGTCACCTTGTCGATTGTCTCCTCATATTACTTCCCCTGCAGGGCCACATCTAAATTTCGTGGAGCCTCAGGTTTGTATAATTGGGAAGAAGGCTCTTAAAGAAAAGACTGGGAAAATTACAAAGACAACATTAGATTTAAACAAAAGCCTGCCAGTAAGGAGCCCTGAAAACTTAAGCTTCATTAGCTTCGGGATTCGTCCACCTATGCTTTCCTTATAACTGATGTTGCCAGATTAAATACAGGATGCCCAGTTAAATTTGAATTTTAGGTAAACAACAAGTAACTTTTTTATTATAAGAATATAGTCTTTGAGACAGATTTATACTAAAATACTATTCACTGCTTATCTGAAATTCATATTTAACTGGGAATCCTATATTTATGTTTACTAAATCTGACAATTCTACTTAAAACATGAGGAGAAAAGGCAGACACTTAAGTTCCCAAAATAAATCTATAATATCCACAAGGGTCTCTTTAGGCCTTCTCTGACTTCCCTAGATAATCAGGATCATGGTCTTTATATTAATAAATATTGTAGAATTGAGTTTTATTTATCCCTGGTTAAACACTATAAATTTTAAAATAATTTTTACATCTAAAAATTCTGTGTGGAAGGGACATGGCATGAATGAATGATTTTCATTCAAAAATAACTTCAGTAGCAGAGACACAATGATAATCAGAAATAAATGCCAATAGATTGACATATTAAAGAAAAGTAACTTTGTCACACTCCAATTCCCTTGAAAATGTATTCTAACCTCTCTTAACCTTTATAGTCAAGACGCCCTTCATCTTCAAAATTTGCAACATAAGCCCTCCTGCTTGAATGTAACCCTCTTGTCCTCTCCTTAATTGAATGCAAAATATCACTAATTAATATATGGCTTTCCAGAATGGAACACTATTGTCTTTCCAACAGTTTCTCTCCAATATTGTTTAGTCTTCTCCAAGTAAAACAAACACACAAAAAGCCTCCACTGCACTAGTGTTTGCTCTGGAGAGTGTGTTGCAGTACGTCACAGAACTGACTCCTTCTCCATATAGAGATACTCCCGAACCCAAGGATACTTTAGTTTTGAGGTCTGGCCACAAGTAAGAATGTTAATGCAAATTTAAAATGAATGTTGAATATAATTTGAAAATAATCTCATAGATACAAGTTTCTGTACTATTTTTAAGATGTTTTGGGACACTTGATGGGTATTTTGAATTTGTCCTTGTACTGGCAATAAAATGGAAGTCCCTGTCAGATAAAAGAGACCAGAAATGTGTTTCTATAAACCATATAGTAACCGAAGAATGAAATTCTACATCAATGAGTCACATGCCTAACAGTTTGGTTAGACACATATTCAGGTGCACAGAGCAAATATTTTACTGAAAAATGACCCTGAATGCAATCCAAAAATGTTCATAAGACTGACAATATTATTGAAATATTAAATACAAAATTCAATACATTCTTCCAAAGTGGCAACTCTGAAAGCAATACACGATTTCTTTATACGTTCTGTTAGTTTCCTTTGAAATGCTTATCTCTTTGTAATTGCAAATATTTTTTTCTTCATATGTAAATGGAAAAAATAAAAATACTTATTTCATTGAGGTGTTGTAGGGATTAAATGAGACTGTATTTAAAGCACAACACAATGACTATAATACAATAAGCACCTGATAAATATTTTCTATCATTATTATCATTTTCACTACTCATTTTTAATAAGTTACCATATATATATGTATTTTTTTATATAGGAGATATTCTTTTCTGTCTCTTCTCTTCCTTTAGTTTTATCTTTTTCTTATGCCACTGAGTACCTGTCATATTGTCAATTATTTAATAGTTGCACTAGTATATAGATTTTTTAAGTAGGGTAAATCAGTAATTTTGTATTTGATCAATATTTTTATAGATACAAATGTATGTAATATATCTCAGAATTCTGATAGTATTGTATAGTTGATTCCTGAACAACTTGGTTTTGAATTGTGCAAGTCAACTTGTACATGAGTTTTTTTCAGTAAATATATAAATTTATATATATATATATTTAACACATAAATATAAATATATTGTATATAAGTCTTATATTTTATATAATATATAACATATTTTATGTAATATAAGATATATGGATTTTTTTGGAGATTTGCAACAATTTGAAAGAACTTGTAAACAAACCACATTAGCATAGAAATATCAAAAAAAAAATAAGTGCATTAATGCATAAAATCAATGTAGATATTACTCTATTTTATCATCTGCTATCATAAAATGCACACAAAACCACTATAAAAAGTTAAAATATATTGAAACATGCACCCAAATACAAACTGTACCTGGCACCATCCATGGTGGAGAGAAATGTAAACAAATATAAAGACGCAGTATTAAATCATGACTGCATAAAATTAACTGTAGTATACAACATACAACAGCAATCAATTCATAGCCACTTCCTGTTGCTATTACAGTGAGCTCAAGTGTTGCAAGTATCCATTTAAAATGCTTCGTGACGCTAATCATTTCTGCATGAGCAGTTCATTCCTCTAATAAATTGCAGTAAAAAGTAATCTCTTGTTTCTTGTGTATTTTTCATTTTGTTTAGTGCAACACTTTAAACCTTGCATAACAGCATGGAACACATACGAAGTGCCACTAGTGATGCTAGAAGTGCTTCCAAGAAGCAGAGAAGTTTTGGCACTGCCAACAAAAGCTGCATTGCTTGATATGTACCATAGATTGAGGTGTTTTTTTGTTGTTTTGTTTTTGCTTTTGAGATGGAGTCTCACTCTGTTGCCCAGGCTGGAGTTCAGTGGCGCCATCCCAGCTCACTGCAACCTCCTCCTGGGTTCCAGTAATTCTCTTGCCTCAGCCTCCCGAGTAGCTGGGATTACAGGTACCTGCCACCACACCTGGCTAATTTTTGTATTTTAGTAGAGATGGAGTTTCATCATGTTGGTCAGGCTGGTCTCAAACTTTTGACTTTGTGATCCACCTACCCTGGCCTCCCAAAGTGCTTGGATTACAGGCATGAGCCACCGCACCCAGCCCATCGACTGAAGTTTGCAGCTGCAGTTACTCGCCATTTCAGACACAGATTCATCTTGTAATCAAATGACTAAACTTGTGGTATCAATAAATACAATACAGTACTACTATCATATGTTTCCTCTTATAATTTTCTTCATAACATTTTCTTTTCTCTAGCTTTCTTTACAGTAAGAATGTACTACATAATACATATAAATTGCAAAATATGTGTTAATTGATTTTTTATGTAATTGGTAAGGCTTTTGGTCAACATGGGCTATTAGTAGTCAGTTTGTGAGGAGGCAAGTGTTCTATGTGGATTTTCAACAGTATTGGAGATCAGTTACCCTAATCCCCATTTTATTAAAGAGTCCATTTAATTTACAATTCTATTATAAAATACACTTGTTTCAATGCTAATAATCAAGGTGATTTCAAGAATTCTTGGTGCTAAATAAGTATAAATATTGTATTAAAATTTGACCTTAAAATAAGGTGAAATCTATGCTTCCATAACTTTTATCCATTGCTATTAGCTCTGCCCTCTGAAGAAGCATTCCATCATTCTTTCATTGAGTAATTCAATACTTTCTTTGGCAGCTCTTCAAGTATCAACAGAAAATGTCTCCTTAGTAACTGCCCACACCAGATTTTTTTTTCTCCAATTTAGTTTACTTTATTTTATAAAAACATTGAGAATCTACAGTGCATTTTTTCTCCAGTTTAGTTTATCTTATAAAAACATTGAGAATCTACAGTGCACTAGGAGTTTTCTGCACACTAAAACAAAGTAACATGCAATCCTTGACTGCAAAAAGATTAATTTAATGGGAAGGCAGATGAAACAGAGAAACATAATACAAAATAAAATTACTGAGTTGGGCCAGTTCTAGGAATGAGACACACCTATCCTTTTATTCCTCCTGATTATCCTTCTCAGCCTTTCGCTTTCCTTTTACCTTCCTTTGTATTCCCTCCAGCACATAGATTCTAACCAGGGCAATTTTGCCTTCCAGGAGGTGTTTGGCAATGTCCAGACATTTTTGTTGGCTTTCTGGGTGGAAAAATGGAAGTTCTAGTGACATCTAATGGGTAAAGGCCAAGAATGTGCTAAAAATGCACCGGAGACCGCCCATCCCACCCTCAACAAAGAACTATCTGATTAAAATGTCCACAGCACCCTACTTAGCTTTTTTCTTTTCTCCACAGACAGGGTCTTGCTCTGTCACCCAGGCTGGACTGCACGATCATGGCTCACTGCAGGTCACTATCCTGTGCTCAAGCAATCCTTTCTCCTGGACGTCCCAAAGTGCCTGGCTTCTACCTAGCTTTTCAATGTCCTTTGTAAAGTGTGGACTTTAGGTTAAACACACACACACACACACACACACACACACACACACACACACACACACACACAATTCCAGCTATCATATGACCAATTTGAATACAGAACAATCTTTATATTGCTGAATCTATGCTTTGCACCTGAATTAATTAGCCTAAAATGGAACTTTAAAAATTTAATAGCCATTCCTAGTATTGGTTCATAAGAAGCTAGTGAAACTACTATATCGACAATTTTTTTCCCATATAAATTGCTTTGTTCGTTTTTACCTATAGTTTTAGCATACTAAGAACTTCTGAACCTAATTTAGCTATTGTCAAGTTTGATATGTCCGACCTTTACATCTTTATCCAAATACTGGCAAAAACATCAAGAAGACTAAACCCTATATTATTAAACTGCAAAAGCAACTTCAAAGCTTGAAATTGGTCAAGAAAACAAGATTCCTAGGAACAGATTTTCAATAATGAGTCTGCTACATGACATGAACATTCTTACTTGCCCCCGTAAACAATGCTGTGGGCATATGTGTTAGGGTTCTTGAGAGAAACAGAACCAACCAATAAGTACATATATATACATGGAGAATTTGTATGGGAATTGCATTACATGTTGCGGGGAATGGTATAAGTCCCACAGTCTGATGACCCCATAACAAGAACCTCTTATTCAAGGGCAGGAGAATCTGGAGGGCTCAGCTCAAGAAGATGAAGAGACTTTGCTCTCCATCTGCACTTTTGTTCTATTCAAGCAGATTGAATAATGTTGAACCACATTAATGAGAGCAATCTTCTTTACTTAGTCTATTGATTCCAATGTTAATCTTTTCCAGAAATACTCTCAAAGATACACCTAGGAGTAATGTTTACCAGTTATGTGAACATCCTTTAGTTTTGTCAGGTTGACGCATAAAACTAACCATCATGGAGTAAATAGTATTAGACTCATTGAGGTTCTGTGAGATTTGGGGACACACTAAGTGAGCAGGAGGGACTTTATTTGATATTATATGTACCACCTACATATAATATCAAACACTATGGTTGGTCTTTCTAGTATACTGCTTTAAAAAGCAACAACAGCCAGAGGCCATTATTAAGTATTTACAACAAATCTTTACCTATGTAGCTAGTATTCGCCACATGTTTGCAATGCAGGCATTATTGCATTCATGTTACAAATGTGGAAACACTGAAGGTTTAGAGCAGCTGTGATTTGACCATACGCATGTGCCTACTAAAAATCAGACCTTCAATCCATGCCTCATTCAGGTGGCCCTAACGCGACCACATTGCCTCCCACCAGAGGCCGTACTCACTACATAGCCAGCCAGTCCTCACTTCACTTTTGTACAAAGAGTTGTCCTGAAGTATCTTTGCCAAATGCTTTCTAGAATAGCAGCATACTTCACTGTTGCTTATTGAGACTCTGATACATCCAGGTGTTTAGGGAGAACGTAAGATTATGGGTAGGTGATTGTTAAAAATTCCAGAGAAAACCACAGAAGCAGTCCTGTTCTTCACTCATCACTAAAACATAGGGAAATAAGCTATCAATTTTCCCATATGCTAGAAAAAATGTAAAATCTTTTCTGCCTTTAAATGGTCCACACTTACAGCATTACACTTGGACAAGTTAAGATTTCTTTTATACCTATTTAAAATGATGCCTTGACTAGGCACAGTGGCTCATGCCTGTAATCCCAGCACTTTGGGAGGCCGAGGTGGGTGGATCACCTGAGGTCAGAAGTTCAAGACCAGCCTGAACATGGTGAAACCCCATCTCCACTAAAAATATAAAAATTAGCCAGGTATGGTGGCAGGCACCTGTGGTTCCAGCTAGTCAGGAGCCTGAGGCAAGAGAATTGCTTGAACCTGGGAGGCAGAGGTTGCAGTGAGCCAAGATCGCAACACTACACTCCAGCCTGGGCGACGGAGTGAGACTCAGTCTCAAAAAAAAAAAATTAAAATTAAATTAAATAATGCCTTAAAAATACAGATGGTGAGTTTAAAATTGGAGTTCCAAAAAGATTAGGCAAATATTATGAAATATTAATACATTTTAATATAAGTGATGGATATATGGGGGAATGTAATTTTTTCTACCCTTAGTGGGTTACAATTTTTTATAATAAAAAATAAAACAAAATATAATGTTCATAATTTGATAATACTTGTCTTCCCTCTAGAAAGTGATTTTTCTTTAAAATATTTTTATCATTAATTCAGTTCAATATAATTTACTCCAAAATATTGTTCTCAAATGTAATTTTAAAAAATCATTAGATCTCAACCTTTAAAAGATAATCAAAATCCCAATAAAATGCTCACTACAGTAAAATCCTAAAATCTGCCATTTTTACTTTCAGGACTTATTAAACATGCCGTCTTTGAGTATAGCACTAAATTCATATTTGATTTACTATCAAATGCAGGGTGCTTCAATTTCATTTTAGATCCCTCACATTTAAACAACATTTAACAGGACTGAAATCTGCTGCTGAGGTTGACAAGTGGTGGCATAACACATAAATGAGATCACTGCCATTATTACATGTATGAATTATTTGACAGTATTATGAGTCAGACATACCCTGAAATGATAGTTAATTATTGAGTTCACTGTTAGTAAAGTGAACTAGTCCTGCAGTGAGTTCAAAAGAGAGGTAAAAAAAAATCTGCTTTTCAGTTTTTCTAAATCCTTTCCAATTCTTGTAATATTTTCTTTAAAAAGGAAACGCTGCCAAAAAATATTAAAAGGCCCTTCATAAGTATTTCATCACTGTAGGCTGCTCCAGATGGTAGCAAGGTGTCTGTAGGTAATTCCCTTGCCTCATACATGTGAGGCAGGGAGCAAATTTTCACAAAGCCTTGAAATAGGCATTAGTAGAGAAATAACTTAGCAGTATGACTGCTTCCCAAGACCAAACATCAAACAGTCTCACACCAGAAAAGGGCCAAAACTACTGTGTCAGTATTGGAGAGCTCTGATTCTATTCTTAATAGTGAAGAGGGGTTAGAAAAAAGACTTTATGCAAATAATAGCTATCTTTTCTTAAGACCTTACTATGCTAAGCCCTTTATGTACAATAACTCCTAAAATCCTCATCATTATTTGTGACGATTAATTTTATGTGTCAAATCAGCTGAATCATGGGGTGCTGAGATATTTGGTCAATCACTATTTTCAGTGTTCCTGTGAGGAATTTTAGGACAAGATTGACATTTGAATGAGTTGACCGCATAAAGCATTCAGCCCTCCATAAGGGGAGTGAACCCCATCCATCCCTTGAAGATCTGAATAGAACAAAAAGACTGACCCTCCCCCAGAGTAATAGAGAATTCCTGCTGCTTGACCACCTTCAAATGTGAAAATATCAGTTTTTTCCCTGACTTAGGACTCAAACAGAAGCATTAGATATTACTGTGTCTTGAGCTTGCTATTTTTCAGGCTGGAATTACATAATTGGTTCTCCTGGGTCTCCAGCTTGCCAACCTACCCTGCAGATTTTGGGACTTAGCCTTTATGATGACATGAGTTAATTCCTTATATTACAAATCTTTATTTATTATAATATATACATCCTTTTGGTTCTATTTCTCTGCAGAACCCTAATAAACAAACTATATTATAAAGTAATATAGTTATTCTCATTTTCCAGTTAAGAAAATTAAGGATGGTAGAGGATATATTTCTTTTCAAAGGTTTCTTTTTCTTCTAGACTACAAGCTCCTTGAGGATAAGTATTTTTGTCTGTTCCATTCACTGATGAGTCCTGAGTGCCTAGGATAATGTGTTTCATAGTAGGAGCTCAGTTTGTTAACTAAATAAATAAATTCACCTGGAAAGTGACACAGCTAGGGCTGGAAATCAGGTGTGGCTGCTGTCCAGATCTGTTATTTTAACCTGTATGATAAACTGTCTCTTAGATTTGCTTGATATTTTCAGAAGGTAATCTTCAAAAAATAGTCCTTTTTAGAAAATTATTGGCCTATTTTAGTTCAGTCTTAAAGCTATTAATTCCTGAAAGATGATAAAATTAGGATTCCAAAATATCCCAATGGGTGGAACAATGTACTTGCAAGATGAAATTTAATTAGAAAAAAAAGTAACGTATTTTCTTTTGTTCCAAACAGCAACTAAAGTTATATAGGTGTCAAAGGCATAGCTTAGCAAGAGAATAAATAAAAAAAAAAAGTCCCTGGAGGATTAATTGACAGGGATCTTGATATAAATCAGCACTGAATAGTGGTTGCCAAAAAAGCTAATGCAATTCTTGGCTACATTGATATAATATTTTGTCCAGATTAAGGGAAATAATAATTCCATTCAATTATGCCTCTATATCAAACCACGTCTAAGCTACACACTTCAAGAAGAGAGGCAATCTGGAGTACATTCAAAGGAGAGTCACCAAAAAGATGAAGAGAATCAAAGTCACGTTATACAAAGATTAGCTAAAGGTGCAGAAGATGTTTGCCAGAAAAGTCAGCAAACATCTGAGATGTCTTCAACATTTGGAAGGCTGTTATGTCTCAAAGATATTATTATTTTTTTTTCTTAACTGGTCCCAGAATGGACTTTGACCTAATTAATGAAAAGTTAATGCTACCATATACTGTCTCAGTTTTCCAAAAGTGACATTGACAATATGGTTAAAACAGTTAAGATCTGACTCTCTGGTTATTCAAAAGTGACAAAGCCACAATTTGTGCTTAGTTGGCGGGTAAGCTTCAGATGAACTGCTGGAGAGGAAGACCTTTATGGTTCCTTCTAGACAGAAATATTATGATGCTTTAACAGGATATTAAAGGTAAAGGTAAAGTGGTTGGAATGAGAAGAAGAAATAAACTGCAATCTATTTTATAGTTAATAGCATCACCACTGTGTAAAAAGCATTCATTTACATTATTTTTCTGAAACTGCATTGACACAGAATTAGTAAGAAAAATAGAGACTCCTATAATTCCAAATATCTTTTCTCCAAAAGGGAAAACTTCTGGTTTGATGACTGCTGATACTTTTCAGCTGTGCTTATCAAATCATGAGTGATCCTTTCTACAGGGGGCTGTTGCTGCCAATATACATGCAGTCACCCAGGAGCGAAAATGTACTTCTACCTGAGACTGTGAGGACCACCTGTGTCAGAGATATAGCCCACCTCATTCCATTAGGGTCCTCTATATTTTAATCTACACATGACTGTTAAACGAAAGTAACAACAACATTATAAAATTATCTGAATATGAAAATCCTTTTAAATTTTCTTACACCTAAGGTTTGCATAAAACATGAGATTTTATATAATCTATTTCTGATAGTAATGCCAAGGGAAGTTTATAATAAAGCATCATTTCAAAGAATTTGGAATATTATTCTAAACATAACTTCTTTACTAATTATGATTTATTTAATAAGCCACTGTGTTTAGTTATCCTAAATTCTATATAAGCTACAGTATTTAGTCTAAATTCTTTATTATTATTATTATACTTTAAGTTCTGGGGTACATGTGCAGAACTTGCAGGATTGTTGCATAGGTACACACACGCCATGGTGGTTTGGTGCCTAGTCTAAATTCTTTTTTTTTTTGAGACGGAGTCTCACTCTGTTGCCCAGCCTGGAGTGCAGTGGTGTGATCTTGGCTCACTGCAACCTTCGCCTCCCGGGTTCGAGTGATTCTCCTGCCTCAGCCTCCTGAGTAGCTGGGACTACAGGCCTCCGCCAACACACCCAGCTAATTTTTGTATTTTTAGTAGAGATGGGGTTTCACCACATTGACCAGGATGGTCTTGATCATTCGACCTTGTGATCTGCCCAGCTGGCCTCCCAAAGTGCTGGGATTACAGGCGTGAGCCACCGCACCCAGCCCGTCTAAATTCTTATATAAGCTACAGTGTTTAGTTAGTCTAAGTTCATTCAGCCTGTATAACTTACGTTTAAAATCCTGCTGGGGCTTCCCACCTCATTTGGAGAAAAAAAAAAAAAAAAGTTCTTGAAATGGCCACGACAGCTTTCTACAATGGCTCTCCTTACCTCTTTGTCCTCACCTTGTTCTACTCTTCCCAGTCTTGCTCGGCTCCAGCTGCACTGGCCTCTTGGCTGGTTGCTGACTAACTCCTACCTCTGATCACTTGCTGTTCCACTGCATGGGATGCTCATCCCCTCAAGGACTGAATCCTAAGCTCGTCAGGTCTTGAATCAAATGTCACCTTCTCAATAAAGCCTTCTTTGCTCACTCTGTTTAAAATTACAGCCCCTCTATATGAAGCTTCCTATATCCCTTACCTGGCTTTATATTTTTCCCTAGAAATTAACAAAATTTACATTGTAAGTATTTTATTTTGCAGAAGTACTTTCATTCACTGCTACGTTCCAGAGCCTAGAATAAATGCTTACTAAATTAATAAATAAACAAGCAAATGGGGTCTTTACTTTTGAAAAAAACCTCACGTAGCTTTCCTCCTAAAGAAGGTGTGACACATTGTGTTCACTGTCCCTGCATAAAACTTCTCACCTAACATTATGTAGACCCCTCTAAAAGATGTCTTGGAGACAGTAAAGAAAAAAACTATGAACATGTAATAATATCTCTAAGATTTAAAAGAAATAATATCATTTGGGTCCTTTCTACATACACTAACAACGTAATTACAGAGAAACATGGTGGCTTGCTTTCTGTTGAAAACATTGCTAAGAGATCAACAGATTAGATTAGGTAATGCATATTTTAGCCTTAGGATCATAGTCTTTCCAAAAAGAGAAAAAAAGTCTTATTCATTCCTTCACTTAGAAAATGTGTCCTCAGAAATATTTCCACCGTTATTATTAAATGCATTTTCTAATTCCTCTATGTAGAGCCCAGTGCCAGGTGCTAGGAATGCAGGTTAAACAAGTGAACAAGAAAGTCCTGCCCTGTAAGGGCTTCTGATTCTAGTTGGGGAGAGGAAAAAAAGAAGAGATTCATATGAACCAGCTGCCTCCATGGAATAAGCAGAAATACTGCCAACATTCTTACAGATGAATGATACACAAGAGGATCTGAAAGGTTTTAGTGGAAAAAGCTCGTTGAATAATTGAAAAGGGATTACGACTGATGAAACACATCTGTATTAGTTGTGACTTGTTCTTAGTTGTTAGCTATTTCCTCTAGTGCCTCTGAAGGATTAATAAGGTTATGAAGACAGAGTGTCACAACTGGTAAGTGTTTTAACCCTTATTGTGACCTGGCTGATAGCAACTGTGAAACCTTAATAGTATCAAATTGTTTAGTGCTGTAGCGTGCTACACTATTCCATTCTTTTATTCCCCATGACTAAAGAACTTGATGATATTTTTGATTGGTGTCACTACGGTGATAATATGTGATGCTGTGACATTATGAAGGTTTATTTTACATAATTTTCAGCTCTCTACTTTTAAATCTCTCACTTAGTCATACTTTTAGATCTTCATCTAAAATTCTCACCTTCTCAAGTTCATTTCCTAGTCAATCCACTTATAGAAAGCAAATGCCTAAAGCACCATTCAGTAAAGCCAAGGTAGGCATATTGATTTTAAGTTACATCCGCTTCTCCAAGGAAATACAAGAATCGCACTTTAGAATCATCACATTTTTTTGTTCATAAATTTAGGTATGCATTTTGCTTGATTGGATCATACCAACAGGTTGACCTTATTATTTTAGGCTGCTTTAAAATGCCAATGATATGAGGGGGAAAAAAATCATGATTATTTTACCCTTTCATGACTTGGAATAAGAATCAACAGTTTAACTTTGTTTGGCCTATTCTTCTACACATCCTGTATGTAGCAAACCATAGTTCCAGGATTTTATAGGATTCATCGAAGGCTGTGGAGAGAGTAAAGCCAACCATCGCTGCTTATCAGCACCTGTCAGGAAACGTTATGCTGCCAGCATATATGCACCTTCCCTGCATTAATGAAGCTCGCAGAGATGAATACAACATGAGCTTCAAACGTAATAGATGCTGCATTTTGATAAGGTTTTAATGGACATGGACATTTCAACGAAGCTATAATGGGTGACAGCTTAAATTCAGGATCTGAGAAAGCCTCTAATTAAGATTTATAAGGCCAGCTACTGGAAGCAAATATAAAATGATGGTTAGACATGGTGAAAAAGGAAGATGACTGATGGTCCCAGTGCTTCATAACTGAAGCAGTTATGAATGAGGATTCTAACTTAGTTGATTTAATAAAGTTTCCAAATATGGAGAGTTTTGTAGCTCTGTGTCACAGGAGATGAAGAGGAGCAACTCTGAAATTGCCCAGTCCAGACCCAGAGTATTAACAACTGACAGGCTCTTTGTGTGGGTGATGAATACCAATACCACGGTGTCCCACTGGCTTTTGATGACCAAAACCCACTATTCCCAGCAGCAGCAATGCCCAGTAGAGTTTTAGGCTTATCCCCTACAATGTCAAATAGGCCCACAACTCTCTTCCTTATCCTCTCCTGTCCAAAAGCAGGTTCAAAAATGCCAGTGCAATCACCAGTGGAAATAACATTTCTACAGACCCAGTTAAGTACCAGTGCTGTCACTCATCTTCAGAGACAGCTCAAAAGAAGTATACAAAGGGTCCACATGCTTCTTTCTACCGCTGGGAGATCATAAGGAAAAGGCACAATGTGTGTACTTTTGAAGGACCCTGTTGAATAAGTGGCCTTTATTTCAACCCTAAAGAAGCCCATGCCAAGAAGGCAAAATGACTGTAAAAACTGAGAAATATAAATGGAAGCTAAATGCTGAATATACACGGACATAAAAAATGAAATAATATGTCCTGGGGAGGACTGAGGGGAAGGGGGGCAGGGACATGGGCTGAAAAACTACCTACTGGGCATAATGCTCACTACCTGTATGACAGGATCATCCAAACCCCAGCCTCAAACAATATACCCATGTAACAAACCTGCATATGTATCCCCTGAATCTAAAACAAAAGTTGAAATTATAATTTTTTTTAAATACTGAAAAAATTCTGTGCACTAATTTCCACTATCCTCAAGCTAGTGTAAAAGCTTCTTTGTGGAGAGAGATCCAGGATGGCCAATCACTAGCAGCTCAGGGTTGCAGCTCCCAGTAAAAGCGCAGAGAGCCAGTGGACGCCACACTTACCAATCAATTTTTGCTGCCCACAGACCAGGACATTCCCAGCGGAGAAGCGGAGGAGACCCAGCGGGTCACCAGTGCGACCTTTCGGCTAGCACGGCTTTTTTGCCGGCACCTCAGCCCAGCAGCTCTTGGTGCAGAGTAAACAGGACTGAGTCTCCTTTTGGATGATGTTTGGAGCTCTGTGAAGGCAGAGCAGTCCATCCAGCTGATTGAAAAAGGGACTGAAGAGGGAAATCAGACCTGAGACCCCCGGGCAGAAAAGCACCACGAATTTCAACGCTGCTGTTTTAGCTAGCGTTGGGGGTCACCACAGTGAAAATTACACAGATTCCGGAGCTGGGAATTAACAAGCTGGACGTCCACTCAGAGACCTAAGTTGAAAGTTGGTAA
Organism: Plecturocebus donacophilus; assembly: GCA_004027715.1. Lineage (NCBI taxonomy): Eukaryota > Metazoa > Chordata > Mammalia > Primates > Pitheciidae > Plecturocebus > Plecturocebus donacophilus. Next base: position 26,958 of record PVKP010030923.1, read on the forward strand.
TTACAAAGATGACAGATGGATAAAACTATAAAAATGCCAAGAAGCCACTGTAAAAAAAACTGAGAACACTCAAAATCAGAAAGTCTCTCCTACAGAGGACGCTAGTTCCTCATCAGTAACGGAACAAGGCCTGATGGAAAACGAATGTGAAGAATCATCAGAATTAGGCTTCAGAAGGTGGATAATAAGAAACTTCTGTGAGCTAAAAGAATATGTTCTAACCCAATGCAAAGAAACTAATAACTTTGGGAGGAGAGATCCAAGATGGCCGACTAACAACAGCTCAGGAATGTAGCTCCCAGTGAAAGCGCAGAGAACAAGTGGACGCCGCACTTTCCGACGAGTTTTTGTTGCCCACAGACCAGGAGATTCCCGGCGGAGAAGCCACGCGGGTCGCCGGCGCGACTCTTTTGGCCGGCGCGGCTGTTTTGCCGGCACCCAGCGCGGCGCTTCCCGGTGCGGAGTATACGGGACGGACGGGCTCGGCTGGTCCCATCCCCACAAGGAAAACAGCAATT
>PVKP010030924.1:0-27469 GCA_004027715.1 Plecturocebus donacophilus
ATTACCGTCTACCCTTCCCTCCCAACCACTAACTTGGAAGTTATGTACCCTGTTTCTGTTCTTTTGTTGGTTACCCTGGAAATTTCAATTTGCATACTTACTATTACCAAAGTTTCAGTTGATCAATATCTGTACTCTTTCCCAACCAATACAAAAACCTTAGAATACTTAAATTCCACTCCTACCTATCTACTTATAAATTATTATTTTTTAAGTATTTTAATTCAATTTTTAACACACAACTAAAAATTACTAATTATGATGTTAAATTTTCAGATTAATTTGCATTTACCACTTCCTTTGCTCTTCACTTCTTTTTGTATCTCAACCATTGCATATGAGATTACTTTCTTTCTGCCTCAAGTATATCCTTCAGCATTTCCTTTAGGAGGTTTTTTTAAGTAATGAACTAACAATTTTTATTTGTCTGGAACATTTATTTTGTCCTTATTCTTGAGAGATATTTTTACTCAGTATTCAATTCTAGGCTGGTAAATTATTTTTTCAGTATATCACAGATATCACTGCTTTGCTAACTTCCATTGTTGCTATTGAAAATCTGCTTTCAGCCCGGTGTGGTGACTCACGCCTGTAATCCTAGCTCTTTGGGAGGCCAAGGCAGATCATGAGGTCAGGAGATCGAGACCATCCTGGTCAACATGGTGAAACCCTGTCTCTACTAAAAATACAAAAAAATTAGCTGGGCACGTTGGCGCACACCTGTAGTCCCAGCTATTCAGGAGTCTGAGGCAGGAGAATTGCTTGAACCCAGGAGGCAGAGATTGCAGTGAGCCGAGATCGTGCCAGTACACTACAGCCTGGGTGACAGTGCAAGCCTCTGTCTCCAAAAAAAAAAAAAGAGAGAGAGAGAGAGAGAAAAGAAAATCTGCTTTCAGAATCTACAAGGAACTCAAACAAATTAGCAAGAAAAAACAATCCCATCAAAAAATGGGCTAAGGACATGAATAGACAATTCTCAAAAGAAGATATACAAATGGCCAACAAACATATTAAAAATGCTCAACATCACTTAATGATCGGGGAAATGCAAATCAAAACACAATGCGATACCAACTTACTCCTGCAAGAATGGCCATAATAAAAAAAATAATAAATGTTGGTGGGGGTGCAGTGAAAAGGGAGCACTTTTACACTGGTGGTGGGAATGTAAACTAGTATAACCACTATGGAAAACAGTGTGGAGATGTCTTAAAGAACTAAAAGTAGAACTAGTTTTAGTAGTTTGATCCAGCAATTGCACTGCTGGGTAGCTACCCAGAGAAAAAGAAGACATTGGCCGGGCATGGTGGCTCACACCTGTAATCCCAGCACTTTGGGAGGCCAAGGTGGGCGAATCGCAAGGTCAAGAGATCAAGACCATCCTGGCCAACATGGTGAAACCCTGTCTTTACTAAAAATACAAAAAATAGTTGGGCATGGTGGCATGCACCTGTAATCCCAGCTACTCTGGAGGCTGAGGCAGGGGAATCACCTGAACTCAGGAGGTGGAGGTTGCAGTGAGCCGAGATCGCACCACTGCACTCCAGCCTGGCAACAGAGTGAGATTCCCTCTCAAGAAAAAAAAAAAAAAAAAAGACATATGAAAAAGATACTTGCACACTCATGTTTATAGCAGTACGATTTGCAATTGCAAAAATACGGAACCAGCCCAAATGCCCATCAGTCAATGAGTAGATAAAGAAATTGTGATGTATATATTATATATACCATGAAATACTATTCAGCCACAAAAAGGAACAAAATAATGGCATTCGCGGCAACCTGGATGGAATTGGAAATCATTATTCTAAGTGAAGTAACTTGGGAATGGAAAACTAAACATCATATGGTCTCACTCACAAGTGGGAACTGAGCTAGCTATGAGGATGCACAGGCATAAGAATGATACATTGGACTTTGGGGACTTAGGAGAAAGGGAGGGAGAGGGATAAGGGATAAAAGGTTACAAATTGGGTGCGGTGTATGCTGCTCAGGTGATGAGTGCACCAAAATCTCACAGATCACCACTAAGTAACTTGCTCATGTAACCAAACAGCACCTGTTCCTCCAAAATCAATGGAAATAAAGTAAAAATAAAAATAAAAAATAAAACCTGCTGTCAGTCTAGCTCCTGCCCCTTTGAAGCCAATCTTTTCTTTCTTTGTCTTTTTCCTGGCTACTTTTATGATTTTTCTCTTTAGTTTTATGCAATTTCACTATGATGTGTGATACAGTTTGGGTCTGTGTCCTCACCAAATCCCATGTCAAATTGTAATTGTAATCCCCAATAAAGCCTCTTTTCTTCATATATTATCCAGTCCCAGGTATTTCTTTAAAGCAGCGTGAGAACAGACTAATACAATATGTCTACGTGTGTTTTACTTATCCTGCTTGGGATTCAATGGGCTTCCTGATGTCTAGATCAGTGTCTGGATCTGCTCTGAAAATGGTGGTTGCTATATCTTCAAATACAGCCTCTGCCCAATTCTTTCTCGTCTTCCTTCTAAAATTCCTTTTTAACATTTTTCTTTGTCTCTTAACCCCTCTGTCATATTTTCCATTTTTTAATTTTTGTGTTGCCGTCAGAAACATTTATTTTGCTCTTTCACTAATTGTTTCTTCAATTGCGTCTAATCCATTCCCTGAGCTTTTAATGTTGGCAAAAGCCTAAACTTAGTTATTTTTAAAATCCTTAGTTATTTTGAAAAATCCTTAGTTATTTTAAAAATCCTTAGTTATTTAAAAAAAAATCATTGACACAGTCAGCATAGATGTTTTGCAATTTATAACTGCTCGTTCAATGATATAAAGTTGGCCAGGCACAGTGGCTCAAGCCTATAATCCCAGCATTTTGGGAGGCTGAGGTGGACAGATCATCTGAGGTCAGGAGTTCGAGACCAGCCTGGCCAACATGGCGAAAACCCATCTCTATTAAAAATACAAAAATTAGCTGAGCATGGTGGCAGGTGCCTGTAATCCCAGCTACTTGTGAAGCTGTGGAAAGAATTGCTTGAACCTGGGAGGCAGAGATTGCAGTGAGCCAAAATGGCACCACTGCACTCCCAGCCGGAGCAACAGAGTGAGACTCCATCTCAAAAATAATAATAATAAAGTCTACTTGAATTTTTTGGCTCTCTTTTGTTTCTGTTGGTTCCCTTGTGGACTTGGATATCTTAATTGTGTGCCCATTGGCCTTAGAAAATCATCTAGGGAGAGGCTCTGTGGCCTCAGACGAAGGTGCCCTTCTTCCAGGAGAGTCTGTATACACCTCTTCTAGGTACAGAGGTGTCTTTCTGTCTGGTACTGCTCTAAGCTTCATTCAGGGTTTAAGGGACCTTAGACCACTCACATCTTTTGAATTTGTGGGAGGAACTGTAATTAAAACCTCCCATGGATTTTGTATTTCTCCCTTGCTCCTTCTGGCCAAGCTGAATTTACCCAAACTTCTCAGGGGTAGAAGCAGCAAGGTGGTTTCACCTTTGAAAGTCCCTTTTCATGCAGAGACTTCCGTGAAATCTTTATCTTCAGAGGGAACTGCACTTTGGCATCTGTCCCTCTCACACTGAGGCTCTGTGACAACCACTGCTCTGTTTCTCAGACCAATTTGGCAAACACTGTCAGGACAAAAGTAGTTCAGAGTGCTCTGCTGGCCTCTGGAGTTTTTGCAATTTCTTAGCTTTTAAACTGATATTTTAAAAAATTTGATCAGCAATTTTCTAAAGATTTTAAAATTTTTGTCCTTTTTTAAAATTATTTATTTATTTATTTTTGAGACAGTCTTTCTCTGTCTCCCAGGCTGGAGTGCAATGGTGTGATCTCGGCTCTCTGCAACCTCCATCTCCTGGGTTCAAGCAATTCTCCTGCCTCAGCCTCCTGAGTAGCCGGGATTACAGGCACATGCCACCACGCCTGGCTAATTTTTGTATTTTTAGTAGAGATGGGTTTCACGAACCACAGGCTGGTCTCAAACTCCTCTGGTGCTCCGCCCACCTTGGCCTCCCAAAGTGCTGGGATTACAGGCATCAGCCACCGCGCCCGATCCTGTCATAAGTTTTAAATGCTCTTCCACAAAGAGTAGCTCTGAATAACCTGACTTACCACAAAGAAGGCATCTGGACACATACAGTGAACACTCCTCAGGTCTTCAGCAAGGTTAACTTCTCTCTGGGAAATTAACACTGCATCGTCTGCTGGGAGGCAAAGCTACCCACTATGCACCAATCACGTGTTCCATGATCTTTGGAGGTCTAGAGATTTATAACTGTCTTGAGACAAATAATTCTTAAAAAAAAAAAAAAACTTGGGGATGGGCAGAATTTTCATTCTGGGGTCTTTAAAATACTTCTATCTTGAACCAAAAGGGCTCCCTCTACATATAAATTCCACACCTGGAAAGGGGAAGCATCTGGTGGGTGACCTACCTATAGTAGACTTTCCCCCATGGTCTCTGGCCCCCATCATGGTAGATACATGGCACATTCACACTTTATTCCTCATGAGTGAAATTTGCCTCAAGAAAGAAGGGCACTCGCACCTTGCAAAGTCAAGTCCTATCCTTGTTTTGTTTTTTAATTGGCTACATCTGTATTTCTGTGGTTTAAGTGTTTTTATCCCTACCAAAATTCACCTTGGAAATTCATCCTCAGGGCAACAGTATTGGGAGGTGTGGCCTTTGGAATGTGATGGACTCATGAGGGCTCTGCCTTCATGAATGGGGTTAGGTGCCCTCATAAAAGGGCTTGACAGAGGGAGCTCATCCTTTTTGCCCTCCTGCCCTCTGCTAAGTGAGGACACAGCCTTCCTCCCACCAGAGGGTGCAGCATCAAGACACTATCTTGGAAGCAGAGAGCAGCCCTCAGCAGACACTAGACTGTCGCCACCTTGATCTTGGACTTCCCTGCCTCCAGAGCTGTGAGGAATAAATGTCTGTTGTTTATATTCATCAATTACCCAGTCTGTGGCATTCTGTCACAGGAACACAAAATAGACAAGACACATAACAAGGCCGTGTGGGAAAAAGAAGGCAGATAGGCAAGACAGTTGGCAGGGAGAAGATGGAGAATTTGATTGCTTCTGCTCTTGGTGTTCAAATGCCCCTCCCTGTCTTTCTGTAGGATTTTGAGCTAGTTAATAATTTCTCATGATTAACTTGCATTGAATTGTCTCTGTTTGGGGGAGAGGAAAAAAATTAATGAACATGATGTCACAGTTGGTATGAGGCTGCCCATGGAAAGCTGAGCATATCTGCTTTACTTGCTCATTTGTTTACCTGTTTGGCCCTTATAGCTGTTGGAGCTTGCAACCCTTGATGATTATGGTAACATTAGATACCCAAGACAGTGAATCCAATGAGGAGATGGGAACTGTCATTTAAATAGCACAGGAAAATGAAACACTTAGCCAGGAAGACTTTGAAATGAGATGTTGCTTAAGTAGAGTACCTTAACAAGAAGACAGTCATGATAATCATTTGCAGCTACAGATTCAAGTTCAACTAGCATTTATCAAAGACCTATCATGCAGTAGGCATTTTTAAATTTTTATTTTTATTTTTTAAAGTAGAGACGGCATCTCACTATGTTGTCCAGGCTGGTCTCAAAGTCCTAGCCTCAAGATCTTCTGCCTCGGCCTCCTAAAGTGCTGGGATTACACACATGAGCCATTGCACCTAGCCTAGGCTAGGCATTTTAAAAGCATAATCCAGCTGGGCACGGTGGCTCACATCTGTAATCCTAGCACTTTGGGAGGCCGAGGCAGGCAGATCATGAGGTCAGGAGTTCAAGACCAGCCTGGCCAATATGGTGAAACTCCGTCTCTACTAATAATACAAAAAAATTAGCTGGGCATGGTAGTGCATTCCTGTAATCCCAGCTACTCAGGAGGCTGAGGCAGGAGAATTGCTTGAACCTGGACCCAGGAGATGGAGGTTGCAGTGAGCTAAAATTGTTCCACTGTACTCTGGGCTACAGAGCGAGACTTAGTAACCCATTAAGTTCAGAACAAAAGAATTATGCCCCTTCTTTGGTGTTGAGCAGAGAAATGTGAAAACAGTAAACTATTTTAGGACTAAGGAAGGAAGGTTTTCACTAGACATTATGCCATATAGGGAAAAATATTTCAGGAATATTTCCTGGAGGCTCAAGGGCACATTTTAAAGCTCAAGCTTGAATAATACACCACTCCGTTAAATCTTTAGCTTTGCTGAAGAATGTGGTAAGAGTATTCAACATAAGAGATTTATATTTTCTTCATAATAGTTCATCTTGCATGTTAACTTTAAGGAAAGATTGTACAACATGTTGTTTCTGTGAAACCCGCTGTCCATGAGAAGAGGATTCTCAGCACACAGGACAAACGTATGCCATGCAACTCTCCTAGGGAAGAAAGCACCGTGTGTCCACATAGGGAGGTATTTCTGCAGGAAAAAGCACTCCGTTTGCTTGTCTTTAATGGTGTGTATTATTCGCTATCTTTCTTTATTTTCTTTTTCTTTTTGAGACAGAGTCTCACTCTGTCACCCAGGCTGGAGTGCAGTGGTGCAATCTCAGCTCACTGCAACCTCTGCCTCTGGAGTTCAACTGATTCTCCTGCCTCAGCCTTCTGAGTAGCTGGGATTGCAGGCCAGCACCACCAGGCCTGGCTAATTTTTGCATTTTTAGTGTTTAGTAGAGACGGGGTTTCACCATGTTGGCCAGGATGGTCTCAAACTCCTTACCTCAAGTGATCCACCTGCCTCAGCCTTCCAAAGTGCTGGGATTACAGGTGAGAGCCACTGCGCCCGGCCTGTCTTTCACTCTAGCTATTTGTGTGTGCCTTCCATCTCATATTGAACTTTTGGCTTTGTGGGATCTTGGGCGTTATTTTACCACAGTGCCTAGCACAGTGAGTTGCCTATCACAGGCAATAATTAATAAGATGTTGCATGGAGTGTAGATACGAATGCTAGATCTGGCTTTGCCTCTAAAGATGGGATAAACTCAAGTGTAGCAGATGCTTGTTCTTTTCATCTTGCCAGTGTTTGTTCTTCCTACTTGTCAATCGTAGAATCCAAATTTGTGGTTATCTATTCCTTGCCCATGCAATCTATGTCCTTTGGGGAAAAACTGAACCTACTTCTGGCTCCATGGACAAATCCTGTTTGGCTTAGATCCATCGTGACATTCCATCATCCTCCTGGCCCCAGGGATTGGGTCAAAGATGGACAGGTTCCCCACTCGAAGCCAGTGAAATGCAAGATGAGATGACGCTTGCTGGAGATTTCAAGGAAAGAAACTTTGTTACTCATTTGTGGATGCTACAAACAGAGATGCTCTTTGCTCCCTGGATATGAATAAAGAAGACTAAGCTGGCTGGACACGGTGGCTCACGCCTGTAATCCCAGCACTTTGGGAGACCGAGACAGTTGGATCACCTGAGATCAGGAGTTCAAGACCAGCCTGGCCAACATGGCAAAACCCCATCTCTAGTAAAAATACAAAAATTAGCCAGACATAGTGGCACATGCCTGTAATCTCAGCTATTCAGGAGAATGAGGTGGGAGAATCGCTTGAACCCAGGTGGAGGAGATTGCAGTGAGCCGAGATCGCACCACTACACGCCAGCCTGGGTAACAGGGAGAGTCTGTCTCAAAAAAAAGGCTGTCTATGAAAGTTGCTGGCAGTCTTCTTGTGACCACAAAGAAGCCAACCTTACAATACAGTAAGCAGCATGGAAAGCAGAGAAAGAGATGAAAGTAAACTGGATCATTGTCGAGATTACTGAGAAACATTTATCTGGACTTCTCACTTTTAGGAGCCAGTAACTTCTCTTTATTGTGTGAGGTAGTTGGGTTGGATTTTTGTTACTTTCAACCAGAAGAATCCAAACTAATTTAACTGGGATATAGACAGTATGATCAATAATGACTCCTTTCAGCGTTTTTTTTTTTTTTCTCAAGAGAGTTTCGCTCTCACCTAGGCTGGAGTGCAATGGCGTGATCTTAGATCACTGCAACCTCTGCCTCCCAGATTCAAGTGATTCTCCTGCCTTACCTCCAGAATAGCTGGGACTACAGGCGTGTACCACCATATCTGGCTAATTTTTGTATTTTCAGTAGAGATAGGGATTTCACTGTGTTGGCCAGGCTGGTCTCGAATTTGTACCCTAAGGTGATCTGCTACCCCTTAGCCTCCTTAAGTACTGGGATTACAGGGTGAACCACCACGCTGGCCCATTTCAGCTTTTTCAATGATTCTATTAAGAACTCCAGTTCAAGACCAGCCTGGGCAACACAGGGAGACCATATCTCTGCAAAAAAAAATTAAGAATTAGCTAGGCATGGTGGCACATGCCCATAGACCCAGCTAATCAGGAGATTGATGTGGGAGAATCGCTTAAGACCAGGAGATCAAGGCTGCAGTGAGCTGTGATCATGTCTCTACACTCCAGCCTGGGCAACAGAGAGAGACCCTGTCAAAAAAATAAAAAATAAAAAATAAAAACCTCCACCAAAAAGTATAATACTTCTAATATGAAATGTGAGAAGTCAGTATTAACCATGTTGCAACAATACCTACATGAAGACAGTTGACCATATACTCAACTTTGAGACCCCAGAGAAATTCTCCAGAGCCACAGGATACATCCCTTCATTCTCTCCGGCTGCAAATGTCCCTCAAAGTTGCCCATTTTCCACAGGGGTCCAGGTCCATGTTTTCCCGATTGCCCTATGAGGGTCCTTAAACTCAGAAGTTCCCCTAACCAGGGAGTCTTTACAGAAAGAAAATGTATCTTCTTTCTCTTTGTATATTCAGCACTTTGAACAGTGCCTGTCACAGAGAGGGCACCTAATAAGTATGAATAAACATTGGAGTTATGCAACAAGTATTAAACACCTGTTGTATGCCAGGTTCTGAAGAAGGTGCTGGAATACAACAATACACAAAGTAAAGTCACTGCTAGGGGTGGGTGGCACGAAGAGGCTTCTGGGGTGCTGGTAATGTCTCACTCCATATTGCCAGGTGCTGATTCTATGGGTGTGTTTACGTTGCAAACATGCCTCAAGCCATTCTCTCATGATTTGTGCAGTCACTGCATCTTTGCTTAACTTTGGTAAAAATGTTTCTAGAAACAAAACAAGTTCTTACTCTCAGGATGTTTATACTCTAGTTAGAGGAGGCAGACAATACAAATATATACTATGTTGGGAGGTAGCAAGTGCTATGAAAATATGGATGTAAGAAGAAAGAATGAATTCACTGAACACTAAGATGAGACAGAATAAGTATCCTTTGCTTCGTCGCCCTGAGTACAGGGTACCCACACTCCCGATCATTTATCTGAGAGGGCTTGGATCCCAGCCCACTCTCTGAAGCCAGGCTCACACCCTCCTCCAGGCTGCTACTGAACTCAACTAGGAGGTCGTTCCAGGGACGGATGTGGGAGTGCGTAGGGATGGCTGAACTTAGATTTACAACCTGACTCACAGAATAGCACCAGGAAATCTATCTTCAGCTCTGATTTTTCCACCCACTGGAAACACTCGTTCAGAACTTAAGCAACCATTCTTTCTACTGGAGGATATTGAATGAGAAAGGTTTAGATTACAAAGATGAAAAGACTATTTTCCCCAAGCCCAGCAGGTAGTTTTGGAGAATCTCTTGGGTGCTCAAGCACAGTGGAGAGCCAATTCTAATTAAAAGGAGCTTAGCATTTTGATAAGTAACAAGACCCATGCATGTAAAACAATTATAGAATAATATAAGAATTCTTAAAACCAAACTTGATGGGCTTACATGCTACCATTTGCCTCTCCTTTACAGCATTTTTATATTCCCTGTTTTATGATTTTTATGTATGTATGTATTTATTTATTTTAGTGATGGAGTCTTACCGTGTTGTCCAGGCTGGTGACAAGCTCCTGGCCTCAAGCAGTCCTCCTGCATCAGTCTCCCTAGTAGCTGGATTACAGGCGCGAGTCACAGCATCCAGCCTGCAGTTTATTTATTTATTTCATTTATCTGAGACAGGGGCTTCTTACTCTGTCACTGAGGTTGGAGTGCGGTGGTGCAATCACGGCTCACTGCAGCCTCAACCTCCTGGACTCGGGTGATCCTTCCACCTCAGCCTCCTGAGTAGCTGGTACTACAGGCATGTTTCACTATGCCTGGCTAATTTTTGTATATTTCGTAGAGCTGGGGTCTCCCTATGTTGCCCAGGCTGGTCTGAAACTTCTGGGCTCAAGCAGTCCACCTGCCTTGACCCCCCAAAGTGCTGGGATTATAGGCATGCCACAGTGCTCTGCCTCAGCTTGCAATTGTATGTTTACACGTGTGAGAATGTGATCACTTGTCTGTGTCATTCACCATGTGCCAGGCATCATACGAGTCAGGCCCACCCATAATCTCCTAGTTTTTGTGGTCGTGGGGCAAGAGGGCAAATGGAGGCTCTGGCCTGTGGCCCATTTTCCTTCACATCTCCCGCAACCCTGCCCTCTGCTTTATCCCATACCAAGAGGGGCCCTGTGCAAACTGTGTGGACCCCCCAGCTCAACCTAAGCTCTGTCCATACTCCTTGGCTAAAGGCTACGAGGCGGGTGGACCTGAGGAAGTGGCTTGTAAGACTCTGAGGTTGGCTTGGGGCCATTTGTGCAAGTAAGTGCAAGTACTGAGTTCCCGGGGCATCGTCCAGAGTGAGGAGTGGGGCTCCGGTGGCACCGCCACTTGGCCACACAAAGTTCTCACCTGGAGAGGGGGCAGCAGCAGGTGAGGGCCAGAAAGGGCCCCTAAAGCTTGACTGGATGCAAAGGCAGTACTAAGTCTAGCTGCTGAGAATACAGGAAGGAAACGCACAAACTTCTCCACTTCCATGGTGCTTACTTTCCAGTGCATGGAGCCAGACTGCAAATAAGTACATGGGGCACCATATAAATTATCTAATATATAGCGTGTTTAGCAGTAATAAGTACTCTGGAGAAGAGGTGGGAAACACAGCATACGATTTCAATAGTGCCAGTCAAGGAAAATGTATTGGTTGCCTGGGGCTGCTGTGACCAAGTACCACAAACCAGTGGCTTAAACAACAGAAATGTATTGTGTCCACAGCAGTGCATAATCAGGCTTTTGGCAGGTCTGCTCCTCCTGAGGGTGTGAGGGAGAATCAGTCCCCTGTCTCCCTAGCTCCTGGCAGCCTCAGGCTTTCTTTGGTTTGTAGAGGACAGATGTCCTTCTGTGTCTTCACATGGTCTTCCCTCTGTCCATGTCTGTCTCTGTGTCGAAATCTTCCCTCCCCTTCCCGTTCCCCTTCCCTGACAGAGTCTCCCTCTGTTGCCCAGGCTGGAGTGCAGTGGCACAATCTAGGTTCACTACAAACTCTGCCACCTCCCAGGTTCAAGCCATTCTCATGCCTCAGCCTCCCAAGTAGCTGGGACTACAGGCATGCACACCACACCTAGCTAATTTTTGTCTTTTTTTGCAGAGATGGGGTTTTGTCGTGTTGTGCAGGCTGGTCTCAAACTCCAGAGCTCAGGCGATCTGCCCACCTTGGCCTCCTAAAGTGCTGGGATTACAGGTGTGAGTCACCGCACCTGGCCCAAATTTCCCATCCTGTAACTGGTTCTGTAAATATACCAGTCATATTGGATTAGAGTTTACCCTAATGACTTCATCTTAGCATGATGACCTGCAAAGACCCCATCTCCAAATAAGGTCACTGTCACAGGTACTGGGAGTGAGATGGTTTGGCTTTGTGTCTCTGCCCAAATCTCCTGTCCACTTGGTGGAGGGGCCTGGTGGGAGGTGACTGGATCATGGGGACCGATTTCCCTTACGCCGTTCTCGTGATAGTGAGTTCTCATGAGACCTGATGCTTTAAAAGTGTCTGGCACTTGCCCCTTTGCTCTTTCTCGTTACCATGAGAAGACATGCTCGCTTCCCCTTTGCCTTCTGCCATGATTGAAAGTTTCCTGAGGCCCCCTAGTCATGCTCCCTGCACAGCCTGCAGAACTGTGAGTCAATGAAATCTGCTTTCTTCAGAAACCATCCAGTCTCAGGTAGTTCTTTACAGCAGTGTGAGAACAGACTTATACAGTAAGTTAGACACTCAGAGTATCTTTCTGAGTGGACATAATGCAACCCATCATGGAAGGCGTCACTGTGAAGATGACATTTGAGCAAAAGCCTGAGGCGCGGGAATGGAGCTGAGCCGAGCCGGGATCTGCGGGAAGGGCACTGCAGCGGAGAAAAACAGCAAGCACAGAGACGCTGCTGGCCCCTCTAGAACGTTTCAGTGAGGTAGGAGAGTGGCGTAGCTGAGTGTGGTGGCGCACATCTGCAGCCTCAGCTATTTGGGAGGCTGAGGATTGAGGGGCTCGCCTGAGCCCAGGAGTTCAAGACAAGCCTGGGCAACATAATAAGACCTTGTCTCTTAAAAAAAAAAAAAAAAAAGCAAGTGGCAGGAACAGGGAATCTGCAGCAGGATGATGCACTAAGCTCAGAAACCACCTCCCTCTCGAGCATTTTATTTTGTTTTACTTTTTATTATTATTCTTATGTTTTGAGACATAGTCTTGCTCTGTCGCCCAGGCTGGAGTGCAGTGGCACGATCTTAGCTCACTGCAACCTCCACCTTCTGGACTCAAGCAATTCTCCTGCCTCAGCCTCCTAAGTATCTGGAATTACAGGTGCACACCACCACGCCTGGCTAATTTTTGTATTTTTAGTAGAGATGGGGTTTCACCATGTTCACCAGGCTGGTCTCCAACTCCTGACCTCAGGTGACCCACCCACTTTGGCCTCCCAAAGTGCTGGGATTAGAGGAGCGAGCTACCACGCCCATCCTCAAGCATTTTAAATTGTGTCTATTCTTCATGTCCTCCATAACATCATGATCTACCCATGTAAAATACCAGTTCCTGAGAACACCACAGAACAAGGTCATGAAAAGCAGGAGCTGAGTTTTCTACCTCCTTCTATCCTCATGGTGGACAGCTGTTGTTGTTATTTTAAGAGAGGGTCCTGCCCTGTTGCCCAGGCTGCAGGGCAGTGGCACAAATGCAGCTCACTGCAGCCTTGAAGTCCCTGACTCAAGCAATCCTCCCACCTCAGCCTCTCGAGTAGCTGGGACTACAGGTGCGCACCACCAGGCCCAGCTAATTTTTTAACTTTTTTTTAGAGATGGGGTCTCACCTTATTGCCCAAGCTGGTCCTGAAATCCTGGCATCAAGTGATCCTCCAACTCAAAAACCTCATAAAGTGCTGAGATTACAGGCATGAGCCACTGGGCTCAGCCCACCAGTAATGTTTGTGGCTGATGCTGAAGGTATATTTGCCACCATCCTCCATCTCCACTTTAAGAAATGGCTTGTACCTACAAGCACAAAAAAAGCTCATGGAACAAAAGGGAATTTGGCTGGAGGCAGGTCACGTAACAAAGACAAGGGAGTCGGGTTTATCACTAAGAGGTGCCTCTGGAATTTTGTTTTGCCAACTGTGGCTATGATCCTATCACGATCAGCCCCAGTAACATAACTGTCAGCTAACTGAAAAAGGTTATTGGTAGTTTTAATGGGATTTTTTTAGTTTTAAAAGCTCTATCTGCTAATGAAAATAAAAGAAGTAAAAAAGAATACAGAATGAGGCCAGGTGTGATGGCTCACACCTGTATTCCCAAGCACTTTGGGAGGCCAAGGCGGGCGGATCACTGGAGGTCAGGAGTTCGTGACCAGCCTGGCCAACATGGTGAAACCTTATCTCTACTGAAAATACAAAAATTAGCTGGTCATGGTGGCGGGTGTCTGTAATCCCAGCTACCTAAGAGGCTAAGGCAGGAGAATCGCTTGAACCTGAGAGGCTGAGTTTGCAGTGAGCCGAGATGGTGCCACTGCACTCCAGCCTGGGTGACAGATCAAGACTCCATTTCAAAACAAAAAAAAAGAATACAGGATGAATTTCTATAATTAAAATTTGGATGGAAAGGGTCTTCCTCTAATGGAAATCTGGCAGCAACTGATCTATTTCAGCATTACGAAAGGACCAACGTGGCCTCAAGAGTTCTCTGTGATTTCTCATGTTCATTCCCCTCAGGAGACAAATAAGCAGTTCTTTGGAGTTCTGCGGAATCATCCCTGACCTTCTGCCTCCACTTATCTCCATGCGGGAGTGCTCTCTGTGCTGTCAGCCATCACCGCCACCCCAAACACCACCCCCATCCCTCCATCCTGCCCTGGCCTCAGAGAACAATCATTTTCCAGCAGGCTTTGTTCCCGCCATGTTCAAAATGATTCAGAGTAAAAACTGACCATGTACATTTATGCAGCCAACAAACATGAAAAAAAGCTCATCATTGGTCATTAGAGAAATGCAAATCAAAACCACATTGAGATACCATCTCACGCCAGTTAGAATGGTGATCATTAAGAAATCAGGAGAAAACAGATGCTGGAGAGGTTGTGGAGAAATAGGAATGCTTTTACACTGTTGGTGGGAGTGTAAATTAGTTCAACTATTGTGCAAGACAGTGTGGCGATTCATCAAGGATCTAGAACTAGAAATACCATTTGACCCAACAATCCCATTACTGGGTATATACCCGAAGGATTATAAAACATTCAGTTATAAAGACACATGCACACATATGTTCATTGTGGCACTGTTTACAATAGCAAAGACTTGGAACCAACCCAAATGCCTATCAATGATAGACTGGATAAAGAAAATGTGGCCTATATACACCATGGAATACTATACAGCCATAAAAAAAGGATGAGTTCATGTCCTGTGCAGGGACGTGGATGAAGCTGGAAACCATCATTCTCAGCAAACTGACAGAAGAACAGAAAACCAAACACCACATGTTCTCACTCATAAATGGGTGTTGAACAATGAGAACACATGGACACAGGGAGGGGAACATCACACACTGGGGCCTGGGCTATAGGGGACTAGGGGAGGGATAGCAGAGGGTGGGGGGATTGGGAAGGGCTAGCATTAGGAGAAATACCTAATGTAGATGATGGGGGGATGGATGCAGCAAACCATCAAGGCAGGTGTATACCTATGTAACAAACCTGCACATGTACCCCAGCACTTAAAGTATAATAATAAAAAGAAATATGGAATTTACCAAATATTACCTGATTTGAATTATTTCTTACAGTCTTCAATTTCAGTTCCAATGATTTGAGAGTCAGTCTAAGTTGTTTTTTCACTCCAGCTTGTGTCCAATATTGCTCTTCCATTATTTTTAACTTTTCTGTACCTTTTTCATACTTTTCAGGCTTTCTTTTTTCTTCTTGTTGTAAGATAAATCTGTTGTTAAATATACTTATCTTAAAATCCTTTAAAAACACTCATATGCCTGTTTACTATCCTAATAAAGTGCCCATGTTCCTGAAAAAAAAAAAAAAACTGACTGTGTATAAGAAGCAAGGTCCCACCAGTAGGCAATGTTCCCATGAAACAAACATGCACATGTACCTCCTGAATCTAAAATAAAATTTAACAGAAATTTTGAAAGCAGCAGCAAAACCCCTTGGTTCCATTCCATTCACCTTCCTTTCCCACTCCGCGCCTCACTCTTAGCTGGAGGGACCCGGCTGCTTTCCCTCCTGACTCCTCCAGTTCTGCCTGACTTGGCCAGGCTTGTCTGAGACTCAGCCCTCTGTTCCCGCCCTCCCTGAGGCTCTGGGCGTCCTTGCTCGCTGCCCTCATGCCTGCAACAGTCTCTTCCTTGTCTGTCCTAGCCTGTTCCGTGTCCAAATCCTTGTGTAAGACTCTGGCCCCCACAGCTATTTTCTGGTGACATGCGCCCTTGGCTTCTCCCTTGGGACAGGATGCACAGAAACAGATTCAAAGAACAGCAGAGAGAGAAAAGCCACAGACACCAGCCCGCTTCAGAGCCGGGCATCTTCTGGGGGTTTCACTGGAGACGCGTTTGCTACAGTTTCCTTTCTTTCTTTCTTTCTTCTTTTTTTTTTTTTTAACTGAGTCTCGCTCTGTCACCCAGGCTGGAGGGCAATGGTGGATCTCGGCTCACTGCAACCTCCACCTCCTGGGTTCAAGTGATTCTCCTGCCTCAGCTTCCTGAATAGGTGGGACTATGGGTATGTCCCACCACGCCTGGCTAATTTTGTATTTTTGGTAGAGCCATGGTTTCACCGTGTTGGTCAGGCTGCTCTGGAACTCCTGACCTCAAATGATCTGCTCACCTCGGCCTCCCAAAGTGCTGCAATTACAGGCCTGAGCCACCATACCCAGCCTACAGCTTCCTTCCTAGAGCTCCATTCTCTCCTTCGAAATAAAGGATCTTGGTGGTAAGAAATGGGCCACTTTAGGCCTGGTTGGTTGTTGCAGCTGGAATCGCTGGATGATAATGGGAGAAGGATGAACAAAAGGCCTTGTGTGTGCCGGGCGATGTCTCCTGGGAAGGAGATGCACCCAAATATGCTAAAAGTGCTCAGAAACCAATGCGCGGTGAGCCCTGCCCGTTCATATTCCTTGTATAGTTTTATCTCTCACCACAAAACCCACTGTGGAGTAGGTTTATTTTCCTCATTCTATAGATGCAAAAACAGATTTTCAAGGCTAAGTCCCTAGCCTGGTGACAGTGTTAATAAGAGGTAGAGCCTGGACTGAATTCAGTTCTGAGTCCAAAGTCTGTGCTCTTTTATTTCCTTTTACTTAAAAATAAATGGTGGTGTTGTTCCAAATATCTAAGTAATACATGTTCTTTACAAAAAATGTAGAAATGACAGCATAAAATAGAAAAGCCACCTAGGCTGGGCACGGTGGCTCATGCCTGTAATTCTAGCACTTTGGGAGGCTGAGGCGGGTGGATCACAAGGTCAGGAGATTGAGACCATCCTGGCCAACATGGTGAAACCCTGTCTCTACTAAAAAACACAAAAAATCAGCCAGGCATGGTAGCACGCACCTGTAGTCCCAGCTACTCGAGAGTCTAAGGCAGAATCTCTTGAACCCAGGAGACAGAGGTTGCAGTGAACTGAGATTGCACCACTGCACTCCAGGCTGGGCAACAGAGTGAGACTCCATCTCAAAAAAATAAATAAAAGCCACCTATAATTCCACCATCTAGAAATAGCGACCATTAACATTTTAGTACAGTTGTCCTCATTCTCTGTAGGGGATTGGTTCCAGAACTCCCAGGGATACCAAAATCCAGATGCTGAAGTCCCTCATATAAATTGGTGCAGTATTTCCATATAAACTATATACATCTTCCTGTATCCTTTAAATCACCTCTAGATTATTCCTGTTATCTAATACAATGTAAATACCATGTAAATATTGCTATACTATATTATTTAGGATATCATGACAGGTAAAAAACTCTGTCCATGTTCAGTACAAACACAATTATTTTTCTAAATATTTTCAGTCTGAGGTTGATTGAATCCATGAATGCACATGATCTCCTTTTTATTGTTGCTTTGGTTATTTGTTTTTATTTTTATTTATCTATTTATTTATTTGAGACAGAGTCTCACTCTGTCGCCCAGGCTGTAGTGCAGTGGTGCAATCTCAGCTCACCACAACCTCCGCCTCCTAGGCGCAAGCTATCCTCCCACCTCAGCCTCCCAAGTAGCTGGAACTACAGGTGCGTGCCACCACACCCGGCTAATTTTTGTATTTTTTGGCAGAGACAGAGTTTAGCCATGTTGCCTGCCTATTCTCAAAATCCTGGGCTCAAGCGATAGAAAAGCCACCTAGGCTGGGCACGGTGGCTCACACCTGTAATCCCAGCACTTTGGGAGGCTGAGGCAGGTGGATCACGAGGTCAGGAGATCGAGACCATCCTGGCCAACATGGTGAAGGCTGCCTTGGGCTCCCTAAGTGCTGGGATTACAGGAATGAGCCACCATGGCCCAGCCTGTTTGTTGTAAATAGTTTTATTTTTTAGAGCAGCTTTAGGTTCACTGCAAATTGAGAAGAAGCTGCCAAGAATTCTCATACATCCATTCCCCCCATACATACATAGCTTCCCCCATTATCAACATTCCCAAACCAGTGTTGAAAAGGAGTGGTGAGATATTTTTTCCTTGTTCCTGATCTTAGTAGGAAAGCTTTTAATTTCTCATCATTAAATATGATATTAGCTGTAGAGTTTTTATACATATCCATCATCAAGTTGAGAAAGTTTCCTCCCTATCTTTTGTTTGCTGAAAGTTTTTATCATGAATAGGTGTTGGATTTTGTCAATGAACTTACATTGACACGTCATATCACTAAAAGTCCATAGCTGCATTAGGGTTAACTCCTGGTGTTGTGCATTTTATAGATTTGCACAAATGTATAATGACACATATCCACTATCATGGTAACAAACCAAGAAGTTTCCTAAATTCTCTGTGCTCTATCTATTCAGCCTTTCCTCTTCCCTGACTCCTGGCAGCCACTGAACTTTTTACTGTCCCCATAGATTTACCTTTTTCAAATGTCATATAGTTGGAATCATATAGTATGTAGCGTTTTCAGACTGGCTTCTGAAATGGATTTCAGTTTCCTCCATGTCTTTTCATAGCTTGATAGCCCATTTCTTTTTAGCACTGAATAATATTCTATTGTCTGGATGCATCACAATTTATTTATCCACTTACCTACTGAAGGACAACTTGGCTGCCTCCAAGGTTTAGCAATTATGAGCAAAGCTGCCATGAACATACATGTACAGGTTTTTGGATGGACATAAATTTTCAACTCATTTGGGTAAATACCAAGGAGTGCAATTCTTGAATGGCATGGTAAGAGTATGTCTAGTTTTGTGAGGGAGTGCCACAATGTCTTCCAAAGTGGCTGGACCATTTTGCATTCCCTCCAGCAATGAATGACAGTTTCTAGTGTCCCACATCCTCACCAGCATTTAGAGTTGTCAGTGTTCTGGATTTTGGCCATTCTAACAGGTGTGTAGTAGTATCTGATTGTTGTTCTAATTTACTTTCTCCTGGTGACATATGGCGTGGAGCATATTTTCATATGCTTATTTTCCATCTGTATATCTCAGTGAGGTGTCTGTTAAGGTCTTTGGCCCATTTTTTAAATTGGGTTGTTTTCTTATTGTTCAGTTTAAAGAGTTTTTTGTATATTTTCGATAACAGTCCTTTATCATATACGCCTTTTGCAAATCTTTTCTCCCAGTCTGTGGCTTTTCTTCTCAATCTCTTGACAGTGGCTTTTGCAGAGCAGAAATTGTTAATTTTAATGATACTCAACATATCAATTCTTTCTTTTATGGATCATATGTTTGATGTTTTATCTAAAAAGCCATTGCCAAACCCAAGGTCCTGTAGATTTTTCCCCTCTTGCCTTCTAGGAGTTTTATATTTATGTCTACGATCCATTTTGAGTTCATTGCCGCAAAGGATGTATGGTCTATATTTAGATTCTTTTTTTTTTTTTTTGCATGTGAATTTGCAGTTGTTCCAGCACCATTTATTGAAAGGACTATCTTTGCTTCTTTGTCAAAGATCAGTTGAGCATAGTTACGTTAGTAGATTTACGGTCCCTCTCTTCTGCTTCATTGGTCTGTTTGTCTATTTTTCAGCAATACCATGCAGCCTTGATCATGTTATCTTTATAGTAAGTCTTGAAATTGGGTAGTGTCCGTGTCTAAATTTGTTCTTCTTCATCAGTATTATGTTGGCTCTTCTGGGTCTTTTCCCTCTCTGCATATACTTTAGAATCAGTTTGTCAATATCCACAAAATAACCTGCTGGGATTTTTACTGGGATTGCGTTCAATCTATGGATCAAGTTGGGAATCACTGACAGCTTGGCAATATTGAGTCTTTCTATCAGAGTTCTGTGGATATATATGTATATACAGAGAGAGTCTTTCTGTATATATATATATATATATATATATAGAGAGAGAGAGAGAGAGAGAGTCTTTCTATATATATATATATGGCAAACATATATATAAATGTGTTACATATATCATATTTATGTATAATATATACCTTTTGTTAGATTTTTACCTGAATATAAATATGGTGCTAATGTAAATGGAGTAATCTTTTTTCTTTTTATTTATTATTTTTCCTTCTTTCTCTTAATGTCAAAGAACCCAACAGAATGGAGTTATCTTTTTAATTTCAAATTCCACCTGTTCATTGCTGTTATATAGGAAAGTGGTTTACTATTGTATATTGATGTTGTATCCTTCAACCTTGCTGTAGTTACTTATTAATTCCAGGAGTTTTTTTGTCAATTCTTTTGGATTTTCTACATCAATGATCTTATCGTCTGCAAACAAAAATGATTTTCTTTCTTTTCAATCAATATACCTTTTATTTTTCTTTCTTGTCTTATGGCATTACTAGTACTTCCAGTACAATATTGAAAAGGAGGGGTGAGATATTCTTTCCTTGTTCCTGATCTTAGTTGGAAACCTTTTAGTTTCTTATCATTAAATATGATATTAGCTGTAGAGTTTTTATACGTATCCATTATCAAGTTGAGAGAGTTAGTTCCCTCTCTATTCTTTGTTTGCTGAAAGTTTTTATCATGAATGGGTGTTGGATTTTGTCAAATGCTTTTTTCTGTATCTATTGATAGGATTATGTGATTAGCTTCTTTAGCCAGTTGATGTGATGGATTATATTCACTGATTTTCAAATGTTGAACCAGCCTTGCATATCTGGGATAAACCCCACTTAGTCATAGTATATAATTCTTTTTATACATTGTTAGATTCAATTTGCTAATATTTTGCTGAGGATTTTTACATCTACATTCATGAGGGATATTAGTTAATAGTTTTCTTTCTGGTTTTGGTAGGAGGGGAATGCTGACTTCGTATAATGAGTTCGGAAGCATTCCTTAATTCCTTAGGGTTTTATCTTCTGGATGAGGTTGTAGAGAGTTGGTATAATTTCTCCCTTAAATATTTGGTAGAATTGGAATTCACCAGTGGACCCATTTGGGCCAGGTAATTTCTGTTTTGGAAGGTTTTTAGTTATAGACTTAATTTATTTAATAATTTTAAACCTGTTCAAATTGTCTGTTTCTTTTTGTGTAAGTTTTGGCAGATTGTGAATTTTAAGGAATTGGTTCATTTCAACTATGTTATCAAATTTGTGGGCATAGAGTTGATCATTGTATTCCTTTGTTATACTTTTAATGTCTGTGGGATCTCTAGTGATGTCCTCTCTTTCATTGCTGACATTAGTAACTTGTATCTGTTTCTCTTTTTTAAGCCTAGTTACAGGCATATCAATTTTACCAGCTGTGTCAAAGAGTCAGCTTTTGGTTTTGTTGATTTTCTCTATCAATTTCCTGGATTTCTCCTCCAATTTTTCTTTACTGTGCTTATTTGTATTTAATTTCCACTTTTTTTTTTCTAATTTTGTAAGGTGAAAGCTTAGATTATTTTTAATCTTTCTTCTTAATATATGCATTTAATGTGATAACATTTCCTCTGATAACTGATTTTCCTGTATCTTACATACTTTAATAAGCTGTATTTTCGTTTTCACTTAGTTCAAAATATTTTAAATTTCTCTTGATATTTAGAGGAGTGCTGCTTAATCTCAAAGTATTTTTGGATTTTTTTAGCTATATTTATGTTGTTAGTCTCTGTTTTAATTCCATTGTGGTCTGAGAGCTGTGTATGATTTCTATTCTTTTAAACTTTTAAGGTGAGTTTTGTGACTTAGAATGTAATCTGTCTTGACTTAGAATGTAATCTGTCTTGCTGAATGGTTCACATGAACTTGAGAAGAATGCATATTCTGCTATCAATGTCAACTATATTCAGTTGATTGATGGTGCTGTTGACTTCAACTGGGCCTTTACTAATTTCATGTCTGCTGGGTCTGTTCCTTTCTAATAGAGAGGTTTTGAAGTCTCCAACTATAATAGTGAAGGTATCTATTTCTCATTGCAGTTCTATCAGTTTTGCTTCATTTTGACACTGTTGTTAGGTACATACAATTAAAGATTGTTATTTCTTCTAAGTTACCTCAAGTCTATGTTATGTTGTACAATTTTACACTCTCCTTTTTTTCTCACTAAAAATATGATTCTTAATAGGCACAGGCTGTTTTCACTCTACAAGTCCAATATTTCTTAATCAACTTGATTCAGACCGATTTGTGATGATTCAAGTTACCACTGCAGGAAGATGCCGTTTGTGTGCTCTGGGGAATGGTAGGATGGGCCCCAGGACATTGGGTAGAGAACAGGTTGTGCAGGAGCCCTAGACATGTGGCAGCCGTCATCACAAAGAAAGATGACAGAAAAACAAGTGGCAGCTTCAGCTGGGATTGGGCGAGAGAGCAGGTTGGCACAAGCACACTGGACCAGCAACGCTTCTTCCATTGGAACACCTAATTCTTGTTTCAAAAAATTAGGAACAGGAATCCAAAATGAAAGGAAGTTTGAGTGCTTCTTAAGAGATGAGCTAAGGACCTGGGCAAAAGGCGATCCCAGGTTCAGAGTCCACTCAGACCAGACACCCAGGCTGAGCATCTGGCAAGTCTGACCAATGAGACTTCCAGCCTCTATTCTGAAACTCAGAGACTTTCTCTGTGCTTTAACTTTCTCACCTGCCAGCCTGGAGTGTGTATATAACTTCATGTGTCCTGAGCTGCTGAACCACAGTTTGAAAGTTAGTTATGGTAAATGCTTGATATGTAAACCTTCTTTAGTAAGTGCTTCTGGAAATCACTTCAATTACTGCCCCACTCTGTTTGCCTGGCTGTGGGCCAAGCTTTCCCCTCTCTTTGGGAAACCTGGCTTTGATTGGCCTTGTCTCTGCTTAGAATGGAAAAGCGAAAAGGGACTCTGGTATGATTTGGCTCTGTGTCCACACCCAAATCTCATCTCGAATTGTAATCCCCATGTGTTGAGGGAGGGACTTAGGGGGAGGTGATTGACTCATGGGGCTGGTTTCCCCCATGCTGTTCTGCTGATAGTGAGGAAGTTCTCATGAGAGCTGATGGTTTAAAAGTGGCATTTTCCCCTGCGTGCTCTCTCTCCTGCTGCTATGTAAGACGTGCCTTGCTTCCCCTTCACCTTCCACCTTGACGATAAGTTTCCTGAGGCCTCCCCAGCCATGTGGAACTGTGAGTCAATTAATCCTCCTGATATGGTTTGGTTGTGTCCTCACCCAAATCTCAACTTGAATTGTAGCTCCCAGAATTCCCATGTGTTATGGGAGGAACCCAGGGGTGGTAATTGAATCATGGGGCCCAGTGTTTCCCATGCTATTCTCATAGTAGTGAGTAAGTCTGACAAGATCTGATGAGTTTATCAGGGGTTTCTACTTTTGCTTCTTCCTCATTTTTCTCTGGCGGTTGCCATGTAAGAAGTACCTTTTGCCTCCTGCCATGATTCTGACACCTCCCCAGCCCTGCGGAACTGTTGGTCCCATTAAACCTCTTTTTGTTCCCAGTTTCAGGTATGTCTTCATCAGCAGCATGTAAATGAACTAATATACCCCTTTTCTTTATAAATTACCCAGTCTCACATAATATCTTTATAGCAGTGTGAGAAAGGACTAATACAGGCTCTAAAGAAAGGATCAATCACTTTAAGAGGTTGGATAGGCCGGGCGCAATGGCTCACGCCTGTAATCCCAGCACTTTGAGAAGTTGAGGTGGGCGGATCACGTGAGGTCAGGAGTTTGTGACCAGCCTAACATGGTGAAACCCTGCCTCTACTAAAAATAAAAAAAATGAGCTGGGCATGGTGGCAGGTGCCTGTAATCCCAGCTAGTCAGGAGGCTGAGGCAGGAGAATTGCTTGAACTGGGGAGGTGGATGTTGCAGTGAGCTGAGATCACACCACTGCGATCCAGTCTGGGCAACACAGTGAGACTCTTTCTCAAAAAAAAAAACAAAAAAGAGATTGGGTGAGGGGTGGAATTAATGGTAATGCTCTTGATGCTACTGAATCAGCTGGGTTTCAGACTATTCTTCAGTCCCGAGATCTCCAAGGCCTGCTCACAGTGCGGTCCTGCTTTGGGCTTCAGGACCTCCAGCCTCCTTACATAGTAGTACCCCTGAGCACGCTTTTAGTGTCAACAAACTCATTGACTCCAAAGGCAAGGATAGGCCTTATCTTGTCCTCTGATTGGAGTGGTGGCATCTTTTGTGGACTAAAATTTCTCTTGAGCCATCTTTCGTTTTCACTGGAATACAGTTGCTGCTTTTCCATAATTGGTTAGTAGAGAATTCCCTGTGACTGCGGTAGGATCCTCCAAAAAGCATGACCTTGAAGCAAGGAGACACTGGTGCAGTAGAATTCAGAGGAGGACTTTTTCAGCACAAACGTATGAAGCATCGAACTTTGAATCAATATGTGACTAAGTGAAGTGGAGGGACCAGTGAGAGCAAGGGAGGAGAAACAGGAGTACAGTGATGTGGCCAGGATGCCGAGGCAGATACCCCTCGGTTCCTCCCTGCTTTGTTGCCATCCAGACTTGTGTTCATTTTTTACTCAGAGGTTCTGTCTCTCCAGCACAGATTCCCAGCATGGCCTCTCAGGGAGGAGTTGCTTATTCAGCAACTGCTTATTGAGCAGCTACTATGAAGAATGAGCCTCTGTAAAGCAGAGCCATATGTTCATCTTGTACCTAAGACGCCTAGCACTGTATCCGGCATGTCTTAAACATCAAACCAATGCTTATTGAATGTAAATAAATGCATGGGTGGGAAAAAAATAAATGAATGAAGAGGAAGAACTGAATCAATATAGAAGCACTAAGCTTTGAAAATCTTCTTGGAAGAGTTGAGGTCACGATGAAGTTTTAGGTTTTTGTTTTTTATTTTATTTATTTTTCTTGAGACGGAGTCTCGCTCTGTTGCCCTGACTGCAGTGCAGGGCATGATCTCGGTTCACTGCAGCCTCTGGCTCCGAGGTTCGAACAATCCTCCTGTCTCAGCCTCCCAAGTAGCTGGGACTACAAGGCTGTGTCACCATATCTGGCTAATTTTTATGTTTTTAATAGAGACAGGGTTTCACTACGTTGGCCAGGCTGATCTCAGAACTCCTGACCTCAGGTAATCTGCCCTCCTTGGCCTTCCAAAGTGCTGGGATTACAGGCATGAGCCACCATGCCTGGCCTGTTTTTTATCTTTTGAGATGGGGCCTCATGTTGCCCAGGATCACACCAGAAGTGGTGTGATCATGGCTCACTGAGCACTGGGCTCAATGATCCTCGTGTTTCCGCTTCCCAAGTAGCTAAGACTACAGGCACGTGCCACCACACTCAGATAATTTTTTTATTTTTTGTAGAGACAAGGTCTTGCTTTGCTACCCAGGCTGATCTCAAACTCTTGGCTCCAAGCAACTCTCCCACTTCGGCCTCCTAAACTGCTAGGATCACAGGCATGAGCCACTGTACCTGGGCAAGTTTTGATGTCTCTAGCAGTCACTAGCACATCCATCAAAGTAAATGGGAATAAAATACACAGCAGAGAGACACAAGGTCACTAGGGAAGCGATGAAAATCCAGACGTTAACCAGCCCCATTGTGTAAGGAGCAGTGTGGCCCAAGGAGACCAATTTTGTTAATGCCCTTAACGATTAGTTTCCTAGTTAATAATTGACACATCATAACAAAAAAAGCAGAAAACTGGTAAGTCAGTTATTTCATCATTTTGGATTCTCCTATATGTCTGGGTCCTAGTAATAGTCACCAGGTGAAACCTGAAAACATTAGCAAGGGAAGGCACATTTTTAACCTTCTGGTATAGTTAACTAAAACTCAAATAAATTTAAATGCAATCTCCTTGCTTACCTGAAGAGTAATGAGGGCTGTCAAGAAGATGCACTAGGCCAGATGTGGTGGCTCACACCTGTAATCCCAGGACTTTGGGAGGAAGAGGTGGGTGGATCACTTGAAGCCAGGTGTTCAAGACCAGCCTGGCCAACATGGTGAAACCCCATCTCTACAAACACACACACACACACACACACACACATACAAATTAGCTAGGCATAGTGGCAGGTACCTGTAATCCCAGCTATTTGGGAGGCTGAGGCAGGAGAATCACTTGAACCTGGAAGGCAGAGGTGGTAGTGAGCTGAGATCGAACCACTGCACTCCAGCCTGGGTGACACGGCAAGACTCCATCTCAGAAAAAACAAAAAACAACAGTGTATTGACTGCCCTAAAAATCTGGGTGCTCTAAACAGATTCTCAAAGTTTAGGATGTGAGCCCCTCAGGACAGTGCTGCCATGGAACAGAGTCGCCCCACACATAACTGCAGGGCCCACTTTAACAAGTAAAGCTCTAGGGACTTTTGCATCACCATTTCCTCTTAAAATACAACAGAAAAATCCATTTAGCTAGGATTCTGGAACTCTGCCAGCTCTTCCTGCCCTATCTGACTGTAAAATGCAACAAGGGATCATAAATAATAGACTCTAGTCCAAAAATACATTTGGGGGATCCTGTCCAATAGAATCACTGACGTCAATGACTTCTGCATGGCCTCTGATATTTAGTTCAAACAATAAGAAGAGAGATCACAATTCCCAGTGCTGGTTCCGCTAAGCAGACCTGAGTGACGGAAAGGCACCCCACCAGAGGCTCTGCACAGCCTAGGTTGCCATGGTGTTTGGCTATCTTTTGCTGTGTAATCAATGGCCCAGAACCTAGTGGGTTAAATCAACAACACTGTAGCTCATGACTTTGTGAGTCAAGAATTCCAGACTTCAACCGGATCATTTTTCTGCTGTGCCTGGTATCAGCTGAGGTCAGGCAGTGGTGGTCAACAGCCAGCTGCCGCCTCCACAGCATCCAGCCTGGCTCCACTCACATCTCTACAGCCTCAGTGGGGCTGTTTGGAACTACTGTCCAGAGCACGTCCCCGAGGCCGCACAGTCTCAGGGTAGTCTAGGTGACTTAGACTGCTGGCCTGGGGCTCCCAGAAAAGGCACTGTAAGAGACCTGGGTGGAAGCTGCAAAGTTTCTTCATACTCTCACCTCTGAGGCTCTAGAATGCCACTTCTGTAGCATGTGACTGGTCTAGCAAGTCACTAAGAACAGCTCAGCTCCAACATCAGGAGCATCAGTTACCACTTCTCAAGGAGAAGCAGTATGAAACTGTGGCCATCATTAGCCTGAAACGTTGCAGAGCAGAAGGAGTTTTACTTAGAAGTGGACCACCTGCACACGCGTCCTTTCTCTTCTCCAGCTCCTTCTTCCGCAGCAGGAAGGAGACAAGAGAAATGCCAGGCAGGTCTTGAACACATCCTCCCAAGCCCTCTTAGAGACTGAGGGATGCTGCAAACATCCCTGGAGACCTGGAGACCCAGGGCCTTCTGGGAACAGCTTTCTCCGATCTGTCCCCCTAAGCTTCTAGTCTATCTCTTCGGCAACCTTTTACACCCTTGGAGGTCTTAACAACCTTTTACACCCTTGGAGGGCCTGCTCTTCCTTCAGCAACAGATTAGGCTTGGACCTGGCACACCTTACCAACATCAAGTGCATGTGCAAGTTCAAAAACTTTTTTCTTTGCTTTT
>PVKP010030925.1:0-27468 GCA_004027715.1 Plecturocebus donacophilus
TTGTCAGCGGGGGAAGCCAACACAGTGCTTCTCCGAAAACAGAACCCCAGCACATTAGTGATGTCCGTGCAGGCAAGAGAGGACCAAGAAGAATGTTTGCTTTTTACGAGTTCTGTGCCTGGAACCAGCAGGTTTCCTTTAGGGATAGGGAGACTGCGCTTGCTGATGATCTCTAGGTCATCAGTGAATGAAGGAATTCATTCTGTGCTTGAGCGTCTTAAGACCCAGGGAATTTAGGAATAAGTAAGCTATTGGCTGTGCCCTTGAAGTTCTATGCTGCTTGAGGGATAAGACTCAAACTCACAGACATCTGTGGCTCAAATCAAGGCATATGCATGCAGTGACTCTTGGAATGTCCAAGAGAGAATCACCACCTCTGGCAGTGGAGGAAAGGCCAGAAAGTGCCCACCTAGTTTTCCCATGACCCCAGCCCCTAGTGGGATATGTCAGGAGATTTGGATTTAGAGGATCTTGGGTTTGCCAAAACAGAAGTGTATGTATATCGAGAGAGAGATGGGAATGTAGGGGAATAGGACACTGACATAGCTCGGGTAGTCCCTCCCCCGAGGTGACAGTATTGACTTCAGAGTGTTGTGAAGCTGGAAGAAGGTACAAGACGGAAGAGGAATCAGGCGTGGAGGCTCACGCCTGTAATCCCAGCACTTTGGGAGGCCAAGGCAGATGGATCACTTGAGGTCAGGAATTTGAGACCAGCCTGGCCAGCATGGTGAAACCCCGGCTCTACTAAAAATACAAACATTAGCTGGACATGGTGGCATGCACCTGTAGTCCCAGCTGCTCGGGAGGCCGAGGCAGCAGAATCGCCTGAACTGGGAGGCAGAGGTTGCAGTGAGCTGAGATTGTGCCACTGCACGCCAGCCTAAGCATCAGAACGAGACTCGGTCTCAGAAAATAAAAAAAGAGGGGAGAGGAGCGTTCCTTGCCGTGCAGATGCAAGTGTTCACTGTTACTTGTTCTGCCCCTCTGTGTCTGTGACATCCAGCCCTGTGTGGGCTTGCCCTGATTGCAAAGTGGGCCTCCTGCCGTTGAGCAGCTATGGTCCAGTGGACAGGTACACCACAGTCATGGGAGCCTAGTTAAATCATTACATAATAGTTAGCTCTGTATGACCAATCTTTTCTTTAAAGAAATTCTTCCTTTTGGGGCCAGGCGCAGTGGCTCACGCCTATAATCCCAGCACTTTTGGAGGCCGAGGAGGGTGGATCACGAAGTCAAGAGATTGAGACCATCCTGGCCAACATGGTGAAACCCTGTCTTTACTAAAAAACACAAAAATTAGCTAGGGGTGGTGGCATGCGCCTGTAGTCCCAGCTACTCGGGAGGCTGAGGCAGGAGAATTGCTTGAACCCGGGAGGCGGAGGTTGCAGTGAGCCGAGATTGTGCCACTGCACTCCAGCCTGGCACCTGGCGATAGAATGAGACTCTGTTTCCCAAAAAAAAAAAGAAAGAAAGAAAGAAATTCTTCCTTTTGAAATAATTGTAGATACACAGAAAAACCATATACAGATAACACAGAAAGTTCCAGTGTACCCCTCATCCACATGTCCTGTTAACATCTTATGTTATCATGGTACATGTGTCAAAACTAAGAAACAACACTGGTACATGACTAGTGACACAAATTCAGACTTTATTCAATAAACCCTTTGAAAAATAACAGCTTTATTGGCATATAGTTCATATACCATAAATCTACTCTTTTAAGGTACATGATTTAGTGGTTTTTAGTATATTAATGGAGTTGTGCAGCTGTCATCACTATCTAATTTTAGAACATTTTCAGCACCACAAAAAGAAACCTCATACCCATTAACAGTCACTTCCTGCCCATCTCCCTTACCCTGGCAATTTAGTTTACTTTCTGTTTCTCTGGATTTGCCTCTTTGGGACATTTCATGTAAGTGAAGTCATACAGTGTGTGGACTTTTGTGTTTGACTTCTTCCACTTAACGTATCTTCAGGGTTCGTCCATTTGCAGCACGTGTCAGTACTTCATTCCTTTTATGGCCAAATAATATTTCAGTGTATGGATTTACCACATTTTGTTTGTCCTTTCTTCTGTTGATAGACATTTGGGTAGTTATCACTTCTTGGCTATAGTGAATAATGCTGCTATGAATATTTGTTTACAAGCTTTTTTGTGGACATGTGTTTTCATTTATCTTGAGTAGATACCTAGAAGCGGAATTATGGGGTCATTTGGTAATTTTGTTTAACTTTTTGAGAAACTGCCAAATTGTTTTCTAAAGTGGCTATACCATTTTACAGTCCCACCAGCAATTTATGAGGGTTCCAGTTCTCCCCATCCTTGTCAACACTTGTTACTGCCTGTTTTATTTTAGCCATTCTAGTAGATGTGAGGTGGTATCTCATTATAGTTTTGATTTGCATTTCCCTATTGGCTAATGATATTGATCATCTCTTCGTGTGCTTTTGGGCCATTTGTGGGGTTTTTTGTTTGTGTGTTTTTGAGATGGAGTCTCGCTGGGATGTCCAGGTTGGAGTGTAATAGTGCCATCTCAGCTCACTGCAACCTCTGCTTCCTGGGTTTAAGCGATTCTCCTGCCTCAGCCTTCTGAGTTGCTGGGATTACAGGTGTATGCCACCACACCCGGCTAATTTTTGTATTTTTGGTAGAGACAGGGCTTGCTTCACCATGATGGCCAGGCTAGTCTCGAACTCCTGACCTCAGATGATCCATCCGCCTCAGCCTCCCAAAGTGCTGGAGTTACAGGCGTGAGCCACCACACCTGGCCATCCATTTGTATATTGTGTTTGGAGGAGCATCTACAAATCTTTTAGCCATTTCTAATTGGGTTGTCTTTCTACTGTTGAGTTGTAAGAGTTCCTAACATATTTTGGATACAAGTTCCTTTATCAGTTATATG
Source organism: Plecturocebus donacophilus (assembly GCA_004027715.1). Taxonomy (NCBI): domain Eukaryota; kingdom Metazoa; phylum Chordata; class Mammalia; order Primates; family Pitheciidae; genus Plecturocebus; species Plecturocebus donacophilus. Next base: position 2,910 of record PVKP010030925.1, read on the forward strand.
GTTTGCAAATATTTTCTTGCATTTTATTTCTTTCAATTCTGTGGGTTGTTTTTTCACTCTCTTGGTGGTGTCTTTTGAAGCACAGAAGTTTTAAATTCTAATGAAGCTAAATTTGTTTGACTTTTGTCACTTTTGCTTTTAGTGTTTTATCTAAGAAACCACTGCCTAATCCAAGGTCACAGAAATTTATTCTCTTGCATTCTTCTAAGAGTTTTATAATTTTAGCTCTTACATTTAGGTCTTTGATCCATCTTGACCTAATTTTTGTATAAGATGTGAGGTGTAGGGGTCCAGCTTCATTCTTTTGCATGTGGATATCCAGATATCCACGCACTGTTGAGAAGAATGTGCTTTCCCCACTGAATTATCTTGGCACCCTTGTAGAAAATTATGTGACTGTAAATGTAAGGATTTATTTCTGGACTCTTAAGATTCTCTTCTATTGATTCATGAGTCTATCCTCACGATAGTATTGACTACTATAGCTTTGTAGTATTAATCAACTTTTAAAATATATTTTTTGTCATCTACATTGTTCAAAAAAAGAATTTGTGGTAACTCTCAGATATCCAGTAAATACAAGAGGACAAAAGTAAACAAGGAAATTAGGGGAGAAGACAAGAAAATAGGAAAATAAGATGACATCAGAGTTAATGTTAGTACACAGTATTATATGTTGTAAGGTTTTGTGAGATTGATGGAAGTAGCCTGCAAATTTGGCTTTGAGCTTTCTAGCAGCCAAGGTTAAATGGAAATGTGACTAATGACAAGATTAACATAAATGTCTGGAAGATTTTTTTAAAAAATGTCCCTGCCTCCAAAATTTTCAGGGACTGTAATATAAGCATATTTCTCCGCAGATCCTAGGAGCCTGAGCTGCTTACACGCGTGACTGTTTCATTTGTGTTAGTTCTGTTCCTTTAGGCCAGTAGCTCGTTGAGGACCATGACTGTGTCTTATTTCCCTCATATCTCCCTGTAGTGCCTAGGACAGAGCACAGGAGGTACTTACAAAATCTTGATTGAATTCTTTCTAAAATTGGGAATGTTGGTGACATCCTTTGGCAGTATTTCTGCCACCAGGTTGAGTTTAGTTGGGTCCAGTTTGGTGGTAGAGAAGTGGCAGGCGCTGCCCTCCTGGCTGCATTTTAGAAGCTGTTTCTTCCATCGTGCTTCCTGAGCGCTGGCTAAGCAGTGGAAGCATTGGGCAGGTGGGGTCGTGAGCCCTGGTCCTGAGAGATGGCAGCCACGTTGGAGTGAAGGTGAGCGGCATTGCTTCACTCGTGTGGAACCCACCCCCTCACCTCCTCAGCACTGGCGAGGCCTCTCTCGCTCACTCCTCATGACGTGCCTTTGAGACTGCCTGCCCGATGGAAAAATCCAGCATGTGTGAAGGAGGTCCTGGTCCGAACTGGACAGCTTCTCATGGATTTGGGCCCCTCACCACATATGGTTGTGCATGGCACAGAGATGGCCACTCTGCAAAGAGACCCACCCAGACGGCTCCCTCACGGGGGGCAAGGAATAAGCTGCCTTCAACTGATTGCACATGTCATATTGGGTGGCCCTCTTCATCCCACACCCAATAAAGGGCTTTACAATTTGTCAGAAGCATCATTTCCTAAAAGAAACAGAAAATAGATTTGAACTCCAACCTTTAAAGGGGCAGTTGTCATTACTTCACAGTTGACAGATGGGGAAATGGAGGCTCAGGGTGCGTCACCTGCCTCCTCTAAGTTATATGGTGAGTGGCATGCAAAGACCTGACTGCAACCCAGTGAATTTTGACTTTGACTTCATCCTCCCATCTTTCTTCCACCTGCCAGCACTCAGTCTTTATTTAAATTTAGGGGGCTTGAGAGACCATTCTTTCTGTTTTGGGCACCTTCAAACAGGTAAGCACAGTTTTCTTTGAAGTTACCTGGCCAGGCGCGGTGGCTCACGCTTGTAATCCCAGTACTTTGGGAGGCCAGAGTGTGTAGATCACCTGAGGCCTGGAGTTCGGGACAAGCCTGGCCACATGGCGAAGCCCTGTCTCTACTAAAAGTATAAAAATTAGCCAGGCATGGTGGTGCATGCCTGTAGTCTCAGCTACTCAGGAGGCGGAAGCAGCAGAGTTGTTTGAACCTGGGAGGTGGAGGTGGCAGTGAACCGACATCACACCAGTGCTCTCCAGCCTGGGCGACAGAGCAAGACTCCGTTTCAAAAATAATAGTAAATAAAAATGAAGCTACCTTTGCCTCCATGTGGGAGAATGTCAACAAACAGCTCCCCCGCCACCTCCCGCCCTCCCAAAAAAAGCACTTTCTGCAGTCACCCCATGCCAGGAGCAGCCTTGTAATAGGCCACACATCTTATTACTGCCTCTGGCTTTTCACACCTCCTGTCTCAAATATTTGAGCTTGGCTGTAGCCCTGTGATGAAGGCAGTGTGGGTGCCGCTGACCTTATTTTATTCACACGGACACTGCATCGTCTAGAGTCACCCTGTTGGTTGGGATCTGGAGTAAACCCAGAGGCCAGGATTCTGACTTCTGGTCCAGTGCTCTGCCCTAGCCCTTGAGCAAATGTGTATCAAGTTGCACTGACAATCTTTGAATTCCTGGAACTCATGCCATGAGCATTTCCAGGAGCACCATGGCACTTCATTACAAAGATGATGAGACCATAGGAAAGTCTTCCTTCTTCCCATGGAAGTAGAATCTCATCCACACCCGCAGATTTTTTTATAAGCCTTCAGCACTGAGCTCTGTTCTCAGAACAGAACAGGTAGAATAGAGTCAAAATGCAAACAGAACGTGGCCTCCCTCCAGAATCTGCTTTGATGGAAATGTGATGTCAAACAAACAAAACAAGGTGTTTTGGCTCCATCTCTGAGGTCATGTAGTTGCTGTTTCCATCTCCTTTGAATCCAGATCTGCTGCGTGCTCAAAGGTGTGCTGGTTGCCAAAGAATCCAACAAGAAAAAGGCATGGCCCCCTTTGGGGCGCTCAGGTCCTATCCTGCAGTGCCCCAAGCCCAGGTGAGGGACATATGCCCTCTGGGTTGTGATTTCTCTGTCAGTAAAGCAGGGAAGATAATGTCTGGTTAACCACCCTCCTGGAGTCATGGCAAGGCTGAAGTAAGATTCAGTGGCATTAACTCATTTGTTCATTCAGCACATTTTACTGGCAACTTCCACTGTGCTGGGCTCCGGATATAGTAGTGAACAATGACAAAGCTCCCACAAGTGCAAACGGTAAGAGCCATGCGTGAGAAGTATAGGGAGTCTGGTTCCATTTCAGCAGGGGTGCTGGTCTGGGAAGGCTCCCCCAAGGAAAGGACATTTAAGCCGAAGTCCAGAGGGTGAGTAGGAGTCATCAGAAGAGCATCTCTGTCATCTGTGGACTTCTGTAGAGAGACTCTGTGCCCGCTGTACCCTTGGGAAGTGGGTACAGAAGTCCAGAGATGAGAGCGAAGTTTAAAACAGAAAGCCACCCGATGGACTTTGGGCATCTCTCTAACATCTCCTGTTCAGTTTATCTCAGCCGGCCTTTGCTGAGCACCTGTGAGTCGCCTAGGGCATCCCCAGGTGATGGATTATGCAGATGGCAGTGGTTGAGGCTGCCTGAGAGCAGCTCTCAGATAAACTAGGGCCCTGTGGTTGATGGGCTGCCTCCAGGTAGAGAGGAGGCCTTCCAAGTGCAGCCCTGCCATCCACATCTTCACATTTGCAGTGCCTAGCATAGAGTGGACACAAGGGATCGCCGGACACATTACCCTAGGATGCAGATTCACACCAGCCCTGCAAGACTTGTAGAAATCTTCCCTACAAACTGATCACTATGTGGCCTCAGGCAAGAGATCTAAGCTTTTTAATCTCAGATGTGTCTGGGGCATGGGGATAATAGGTAGCGCCCATCTCACAGGGTGTGTGGACGTTGTCTCAATAACGACTGTGTTGTGCTGAGCAAGTGCCTGGCTGGAGAAGCACATGGTAAAGGGGAGCAGGTGTGATTATTATGGATATCATTCCTAGTGGTTCTGCAATTCATCTTGACAGTAAGTACCACAGGACTTCAGACAAGGCGAGAGTACAGGTGTTGGAAGGGTTCCTCAGAGCCTGTGGGACCTAGATACATACAGTGGAGGAGGGTCCTAGGTGGAAGCAGGAAAACAGCATCAGAAAAGGAGGAGGACCCTGGGTGATGGGGGCATCTGTTCTGCATGGAGGACAGATGGCTTCTCAGCCACTGGGAAACCAGCCAGCCAGCTTTCTGCTTGATGGTTGTAGGAAAGACCGGTGATTAACAACAATGGCATGTCAGGTTCGAAGAGCAAAGGTCACGAGGTGAGAAGGCAGATAAATGCAATGTTTATCTTGAAAGAAGTTGTCAACTACTTGGAAATCCCCACGCTTACTTCCTCCAGGAAGCCATTCTGGACTGTTTCACCCAGTTCCCATAGCTCCCAGGCCCTCCATCTTCCCAGCACTGAAGCACATACTGAAAAGGGCATTTTTCTGAATATGCCTGTGCCTCCCCTTTTGGAGGAATGTGGCTCCTTTATGTCTGGGGTCACGGCTGGCATGTTGGGTTGAGTAGCTGAAAGAGTAATAATCTATTTGGAATGCATAATGTTTATAGAGGCCTCACTGGCTGAAAGTGCTAATTAGGACACACACTCAGGTCTTTTGACCTCAGATCTAGGTATTTTCCTACCTCGTGGGCCTCACTCAAATCATGACCCCAGGTTCTGCCCATGATGAATGAGCAGGCTTGGATTTGCTCTGTCAGGCTATGATGGTAGAAGAGAGCCAGTTCTCATACCAGCAGTGGCTTCGGATCTTGAAAGTCCAACTCCTTCATTGTACAGAGGAGGAAACCTGTGCCCCAAAGCAGGTCCCCCGAGTTCCAGCCCAGTGCTACCCTCACTGCACAAAGCAGCTGTCTCCTTTTGATCATAAGGAAGCCACCAGGTCCCCAGTGGGGTTCAGCAGATGTGCCGGGTGTGTGACTCTGGTGGGTGTGAGGATGTTTCCCTTCCTGCTGGGAAGTCCTCCAAGCTCTTGTGAAAGAGATGTGGTTTGTCGAGCATGGATTTTCAAACTTTCTTTCTAGAGAGCTGTTGTTTAAAAACGCCTGGAAACATGATCAAGTGTAATGTTTTAGTGATAACATAGAAAGCACATAATACTAAGCACATGTAATGAGAATGTATGGAACTCTCTAGTAGGAGTCTGAAATTCAGCCAGGTATGGTGGCTCATGCCTGTAATCTCAGCACTTTGGGAGACTGAAGTGGGTGGATCGCCTGAGGTCAGGAGTTCAAGACCAGCCTGGCCAGTGTGGCAAAACTCCGTCTCTACCAAAAATACAAAAATTAGGTGGGCATGGTGGCGGGTGCCTGTAATCTCAGCTACTCTGGAGGCTGAGATAGGAGAATCGCTTGAAACTGGCAGGCAGAGGTTGCAGTGAGCCAAGATCATGCCATTGTACTCCAGCCTGGGCAACAGAGCGAGACTCCGTCTCAAAAAAAAAAAAAAAAAAGAGTCTGAAATTCATTCTTTCAACATGCTTGTGTTGGGTGCTGCCTGGCACAGCATTTGGTGCCCACTGACTCACAGCGTGGGGGAAGATGGGCACAGAACAGGTCATCTGGTGCGGTCACTGCAGTGAGGGATCCCAGTGAGGGCCTGTCCAGCCCAGCTGAGAGGAGACTGAGAGCAGGCTACGTGGCATAAGTGAAGGTATGGATGGCGCTTTCCTCTTCAGAGCATTTATTTCCAGGGTCAGATAAAGCAGATCTCATGTATTTTCTGCTACTAAATAGAAGTTCTTGTTTTGTTTCATTTCTGGTGGTCTTTGGTATTTTCCAAAAAGGTAATAACTCATTGTTGAGTGAGATCAGGACTGGGGCCAGCAGACTTGGGTCCACCCGACTGGAGTCGGGTGAGGGGAGATGTAAAGAGATCATTATTGTCACAAAAAGCACCAGTGAAAGCTCTGCTTAGAAAATACCTTTCTCTAGGAGGTTTTCATCCAGCATGGGAACATAAAACACCAGTTTAAAATAGCAAGATAAGGCTTCATGGCCTCTCAGTGTGATGTGGGGGTCCTGAATCATGACCATCCCATTGTGCAGAATAAAATGCTGGTTTCTGAGCTGTCTTTCAAGACACAACCCAAAAGCTGTTTTCCCCGTGGTATCTTCCTTGGGAACCTCGGCAAGGTGAGGTCTGCCTTTTCTCTGACCTTGCCTAACTTTTCCTCTTTGTGTCCCTTGAGCTCAGGGACATGCATCTCCTATTGTACCTAGCACATAATCATGCACAAAGCAAGTCCTTGTTAACTGTTCGTGTGTAACAGCAAACAGTTTTGGAGCATATTATAAGGGACACAGACCAGGGAGTTGGATAGATGAGCGTGGAGTCTGGGGGAGAGGTCTGAGCTGAGGTCTATGTTTGTGAGTCATCGTTGTGTGGATGAGGCCAGGCTGTGGAGGAGGTGACGGTAGGATGAGAAGGTCCAGACCTGCACCTGAAGAATAGCCCCGTTCAGGGAATGTGGGGAAAGACGGGAAAAGCAAGATGGTGCACAGTGACATTGAAGGTGAGAGGAGACTCTGCAGCAAAAGGAAAGGAGCAGCAGTGCTAGGTATTGCAGAGACCCCAAAACGGTAAGGCCTGGAAACCATGTGCTTTAGATTCTGTAATCTGGAGGCTACTAGTTGACCTCAGTAAGGGCAGTCATGGTGGAGTGCCGGGGCTGAAGCCCATTGCAGCCCCATAGTCAATGGGAGGTGAGGAGTAGACACAGAGGGCCAGGTTATTCCTGCCACACAGCTGTGCTGGGGCCATGGCAGGGGCGGGAGTGCCGCAGAGTCGGAGCCAGAGAGGGACCTGGGTCAGGGCTGACCGTGGGTGGGGAAAACGTGGAGTGCTTTCAGGGCCGAAGTGAGTGGAAATGCCTATGAAGTAGATGGATGGAACCCTCCGTCTACTCCATGGATGGATGGATGGCTGTCTTTGTCTCAGACTTGCCAAAGGCAGCCATAAAACTCAGACCCACACCCACTCAGGAGAATGGGAAAAATGAATTATTGTGTAAGAGGCTTGTAGTCCAAAGGTAGAATTGCCTAAGAGAGCTTCTGAAAGGAAAAAGTCATGGCGAGTTGGTATTTTTAAAGAGAAATAACATAAGTTGGATTTTTGTAGTAACTTCAAGAGGTCAAGACTTTGGATTTTTTTTTTTTTTAAACAGAGTCTCACTTTATCACCCAGGCTGGAGTGCAGTGGTGCAATCACAGCTCACGGCAGCCTTGACCTCCCAGGCTCAAGCAATCCTCCTGCATCAGCCCCTGAAGTAGCTACCATGCCTGGCTAATTTTTGTATTTTTTGTAGAAGTGGGGTTTCACCGTGTTACCCAGGCTGGTCTCAAACTCCTGAGCTCAAGCGATTTGCCCACCTTGGCCTCCCAAAGTGCTGGGATTAAAGGCACGAGCCTCCGTGCCTGGCCAAGACTCTGGGTTTAGTAAGCCTCTTGCAATTCACTAGGAATGGGTTTCTGGGACCTCCTCACTTTTTTGCTTGTTGTTTCTTTTGCCAGCCATAAGTCCCTGGAGAACACTGGGTACTTTACGGGAGAAAGAGGAAGAGCATGGGACAGACTTTGCCCTGAGTTGCTGAGTGTGATGTGGGGAACAGAGGTGATAAGAGCCTGTGGCAGCTCAGGCAGCCCTGCCATGACTTGGAGATCGGGAAGGGGTGTCAAGGAAAACAAGTCATAAACATGCTATGCTATTTCTTTGGATCAATACATGAATGATTTTTGAGACCCCCTCTGTGTATCAAACTCACTGAAGAGATGTAAGGCATGGCTTGTGTCCTGGTGACAGTATCTGAGGGGGAGGCCTGGTACAGTGTCTGTATTTAGGATGATGAACACCATAATCTAAGACTGCTAAGTGCCATGGGGTGGTCTAGAAGGGCAGATGGGCTGGCTTCGAGGAGGGCAGAGGCACTGTGCAATGGTGTTGCCTGGGAACCCTCTGTGGAGAGTGTGGGAATCTCATCCTGGCGCTACTCCTTTATCTTCTTTTTTCCTTTGAGATTGAGTCTCATACTGCTGCCCAGGCTGGAGTGCGGTGGTGTGATCTCGGCTCACCGCAGCCTCTGCCTTGTGGGTTCAAGCGATTCTCCTGCCTCAGCCTCCCGAGTAGCTGAGATTGCAGGCGCCCGCCACCACGCCCAGCTAATTTTTTGTATTTTTAGTAGAGACGGGGTTTCGCCATGGTGGCCAGGCTGGTCTCAAACTCCTGACCTTGTGATTCACCCGCCTTGGCCTCCGAAAGTGCTGGGATTATAGGTGTGAACCACTGCGCCCAGCCCCCCTTTATCTTACAGGTAAGAAATTGGGCCTGGAAAGGGAAGGGGATTTTTCAAGCTTCATGGCAGCTCCAAGACTTGAACTGAGACTTGGCTTTAGAGCAAGCTTGTACAACCTCTGGCCCACGGGCTGCATGCGGCCCAGGACGGTTTTGAATGTGGCCCAACACAAATTCATATACTTTCTTAAAACATTCTGAGATTTTTTTTTTTGGCGAATTTTGTTTTAGCTCATCAGCTATTGTTAGTGTGTTTTATGTGTGTCCCAAGATGATTCTTCTTCCAGTGTGGCCCAGGGAAGCCAAAAGACTGGACACCCTTGCTTGGAGAAAGTGCATTTTCTGTTATTAAAGGACCTTGAATCCCCATCTCATATGTTGTGTCTTCATCTCGCGTGTTTTCAGGCAGGACACGATGGTATCTGTAACATAATAATAGGTAAGAATGTGCACTTCTTAGCCTTTGCAGAAAGGCGGGAGGCCAGTTTCCTGTAGCCCCCGCCCCGTCCTGGCTGAGGGGTGGGAGGCAGCCTGCTGGCCAGCCCCGCTGAGTCACCCCTCCGGCGTGGAGCCCAGTGGGGATTTCCACGCAGCCCCAGCGTTCTCTTCTCCTCGTTTCCTGTTGTGCTGTGATGCAGGCTGGCTGCCAGCGGGTGCCGGTGGGCACTCCCGACAAAGGCCATTGCCAGCCGGCCTTGTGGGCCCCGAGGGCACCATGGGTGGCTGTCCCCCCACGGGTGACTGTGCCTGAGCAGGGTGTGCCCCGCGTCTCAGTTGCACTCGTTCTGGGTGGGCAGCTCCCAGAGGCCCCGGGGAGGGCTGCAGATGGGTGAGGGGTGGTGGCTGCCTGGGAGGACGGGAGGTTTGGTTGAAGAATGAAAGCTTGCTCTTGGGGCAGTTTGTACTGGGCGTTTAGGGTTATAAAAACCTAGATTTGCTGAAAACGGCTCTCTTTTATCTTCTGACAAGAACATTTGTGAAGAAAACAAAACAGACCTTCAACTGTTTTGCCTATACGCCGAGAGAGTGGTTTCTACACTATGCCCGATTTCTCTGGGTGTTTCTAACACATCCATGCATGTGTTTGTCAGTTTCTAGTGTCCCCACTTCTCGATATGAGGATGTTCTGCTTAAAAAAAAAATCTCTACTGATAGAGGTCCTACCCTCTGCATATTCATGTATATTTTTCCCCCAGAACTTTGTGTCCCACCACTGTGGTAGGCAGTTTACAAATTTCATCTGATTTTGTTCCTGCCACTGTGGTCTAAGGCTGTGTTGTCTGATTCTATCTACCACCTCATGTGGCTATTTAAATATTGAGTCATTCAAATTAAATACAATTACAAATCCTGTCCCTCAGTCACACCAGCCACATTTTAAGAGCTCGGGTAGGCTAGTGGCTACCACGTCAGTTCGTACAGAGCAGCACATTTTCATCACCGCCAAAAATTCTATTTGCTAGCACTGGTCTAAGGTCTGGACATATGTCCCCATTTTACAGATGAGGAAACTGAGTCCTACAGAGGTTAAGTTGACTTGACCACTTATAAGAATGAACAAATGAAGCTGGGCATGGTGGCTTACCCCTATAATCCCAGCAGTTTGGGAGGCCAAGGCAAGCAGATCACCTGAGGTCGGGAATTTGAGACAACCCCATCTCTACTAAAAATACAAAATTAGCCAGGTGTGGTGGCGCATGCCTGTAGTCCCAGCTACTCGGGAGGTTGAGGCCGGAGAATCGCTTGAACCCAGGAGGCGGAGGTTGCAGTGAGCTGAGATCGTGCCATTGCACTCCAGCCTGGGCAACCAGAGTGAAACTCCGTCTCAAGAAAAAAAAAAATGAACAAATGAAACATTTTAATTGTACACATGAGGAAACTGAAGGTTATATTCCCTTTTCCTTCTTAGAAAAGAGAAATGGATGTGTAGGCTTCAGGGACTCTTCAGTTAGCCTGGGGGTGCTGTGTGAGTCCGCTCTTTTGCTGTTCCCCCTAGACCCTGTCAGCTGTGGGTGGCTGCTTTCTCTTGGTTTCCTCATCAGAGTTTGGGAATGCGAGCCAGGGCTGCTTTCTGCACGGTAATCCGCCCGTTTCCTATCGGGGGATTTATGGAGTTTGTGATCTCTTGGGTGTTTTGGCCTTTTGTTGGAGCCAAAAGAGGTCTCAGGAAATGATATCTCAAAACACTGTTTGACAGTTCACAATACTGAGGTCCAGAGAGGTGAGGGGATGGTAAGGGTCATGCCTCTAGCTAAGAGCGCTGCTGCTTCTTAAACTTGTTTTCAAGCCAGAGCTTATGTGATTTTCTTAGGCAAGTAATCACTCCATGGACAAGGAGAGGTTTTTTTCACGGAGCAGTGATGTTCCCTGTGGTCCGTATGTAGGGTGGTAAGGAACAGGGCTTTGGGATCCAACAGACCAGTGTTCAAATCCTGGCCCCACCACTTATAAGTTAGGGGACTTCAGGCAAGGAATTAAACATTCTGAGTTCTCAGTTTCTTCATCTGTAAAACAGGGATAAATATCTCAGTGCATTTGTTTTAAATAATAAATTGTGGCTGGGCATGGTGGCTCACGCCCGTAATCCCAGTACTTTGGGAGGCTGAAGCAGAAGGATCGCTTGAGGCCAGGAGTTTGAGACCAGACTGGTCAGCTTAACAAGAACATAACAAGACCTTATCTCTACAAAAAATTAAAAATATTAGCTGGGCATGGTGGTGTGTGTCTGTAGTCCCAGCTACTCAGGAGGCTGCAGTGGAAGATTGCTTGAGCCAGGAGTTAAGAGTCTGCAGTGAACTTTGATCATGTCACTGCACTCTAGCCTGGGCCACAGAGTGAGACCCTGTCTCAAAACAAACAAACAAAAATCGGCTGAGCATGGTGGCTTATGCCTGTAATCCCAGCACTTTAAAAAGGCTGATGCAGGTGGATCACTTGAGGTCAGGAATTTGAGACCAGCCTGGCTAACATGGTGAAACCCCATTTCTACTGAAAATACAAAAAATTAGCCAGGCATGGTGGCACGCCTGTAGTCTTAGCTACTCAGGAGGCTGAGGCAGGAGGATCACGTGAACCCAGGAGGCGGAGGTTGCAGTGAGCTGAGATCGCACCATTGCACTCCATCTTGGGCAACAAGAGCAAAACTCTGTCTCAAAAAAAAAAAAACAAAAAAAAACTAACATGTTTAAGTGATTGACTAGCATATTGCACGTGTTAGTAAATAGCACTCATTAATATTATGAGTGTATCATCACCTTCTCTCAGCATTCTAATTTGATAGTATAGTATCCAGTACATAGGAGGCACTCAGATAGACAGAAACTCCAAAGTTGGGGGACAGGGCAAATTTATTTTGAAATAGTTTTTTTTTTATATTTCCAAATAATATGCTCAATGTTTTTCTGCAACCCTTGGTCTTCTTTTTAGGTGAAGGAACTCTACATTTAAAGCAGTGGGTTCAATTGCTCACCTGAAAAGCTACAATAAAACATCCCAGAGTATCCAAAACGTCTGGAATCAAAGGGAAAATAGCGTGTCCTGTTTTCCAACTTTTGAATATGCTGTAGAATAGACTGAAATCACTGGGAAATAGGTTGTCAGTTTTATTTAGAAGCTTTTGTTCCTTTGGCTTTTCATTTTTTATTTTTGAGAGAGTCTCCCTCTCACCCAGGCTGAACTGCAGTAATGCGATCATAGGTTACTGCAGCCTCAAACTCCTGGGCTCAAATGACCTTCTAGCCTTGGCCTCCTGAGTTGCTGGGACTACAGAAGCAGGCCACCATGTCTGGCCAATTTTTGTATTTTTCTGTAGAGATAAAGTCTCCCTGTGTTGGACAGGCTGGTCTCGAACTCCTGGCTTCAAGTGATTCTCCCACCTCAGCTTCCTGGAGAGGTAAGATTATAGGCATGCGCCACCACACCCAGCTTTTTTGTTCCTTTGAAAGAAGGCATTGCTGATGACTGCCTGGGGTGTCTAGATGACATGGCCAGCCATCCACCTCTGCAGCTTACATGGCTGGTTGATCTCTGCAGTGAGAATTAACTTTACAATCTGGGTCCAAGGAGCTGAAGGAATGTCAGTCTTTAGAAAAAAAAATCTATTATCTTTAGAGAAAATGGACTTGTTGAGGGAGAAGAGTAGACACATACTTCCTGGAAATATTTTCAAAGGGATTATTAGAAAAAGGAGAAGAAAAAGGATTTTAGTTGTCCTTTGGAGAATGAGAACATTCATAAGCAGAATGCCTCATTACCAGGTAACACAGGGGACCAAAGCCTCATCTGAGACTGTGTTTGAGTAGAAGTTAAACAGGGCTGACAGTGAAATTTCACCCTTTAATTAGCATTCAAAGGGATACTTCTACCTGTGATACTGGAGCACCTTGAAAAACCTCACTGCTCTGTGCCCGAATGAGGGGCATCTAGAGGGCTTGGAAGGGGCAGCCGGGGAGAGGCTGGTGGCCTGAAGATGGCCCTGACCTTGGTGAATTTACCTGGCATCTGAGCCTGGCCAGAACAATTCAGAAACCTCATTTTGTCAGTCTCAGAGTGAGGGCTCCTGTCTCTTAGCAAAAAGCTAAAGCACAAATCAAGCGTATTTATTGAAAAGTGTAACCACTGTGAGATTATAATCAGGGCACTGTTGGCTCATGGGCACCCCACCTGACGAGCCAAATGGCCAGGGGGCTGGTTGAGTCGGAGCAGAGGAGGGAGGGAGTCATGCGAAGCAGTTGTGTTGAATGGCCACAGGCCCTGGTGGCCAGGTGCATCCCGTGTGCCCTCCTGGTCCACCCGCTACCTGGCTGGCCCTTCCCCACTGGACAGTTCTTGCTTGGGCACTGATTGAGTTTGCTGCCGAACCTCCTGGCCTGGCAGCTCCAGTTGCTGGCCCATCCGCTTCTTTCTTTGGAGATTAAGAGCAGCTCCCGTGTATGTGTACAGTGAGCCTCTTTGAAGCACCGCTGCCTGTCTGTGCCTAGATCCGCGATCTTCTCTCCAGGATCACCCCGTAGGACATTTGCTTTCCACCTTTTCTAATCCTGGTGAATGCACACACCTCCGTTCTCAGTGTTATTGGCTGAGCCGATGTTGGTCCTATGACCCTTACTCTTCTAGCCCACCGTGGGTGGATTAAGCCAGTGGGAACAGGATGATATGAGTTAACCACTTTTTACGCCTCATCGGGCCTTTTCACTTTAATAGCTTCACAGAGGATCTGTGATGGCTCGCATCCAGAGTGCGTGGTATTTATTTTTGATTTGAAATATGAAAAGCATTTTTTTTAAGACAACTGACTCCTCTGAGTCATGCCCAGGGGAGCAAACGGCCTGAAATATGAGCTTGTGCTTGCTGGAGGAGGATGACAGAGGAGCCTGCTGCTGAGTTCACTGGTGCTGGGGTTAGGTCACTGCTGGGCTGAAGTGCGCTGACCATAAGAGCAACATGTGGGCAAGAGCCGCGGCAGTGGGGTAATTTATTGCAGCCGCTGGCTCCACCAGGAACTCCACACGCTGGGTTCCCACAGCATGGGACAACTGCATGGAAACCCAGACTTGGGCCTGTGTTGAGCAACCACGTTTGAGTAAGAGTTATCTTACTTGGCAGGGTGGGTTAGGTGTGGGGTATTTGTCACTGAGAAGCAGAAGCTGTGTACTTGACAGACAGTCCCTGAGTCCCTAGGGAGCTGTGTAGTTTTCTTTTCTTTTCTTTTGCTGGATTCATCTTACCAGCATTCCTGTTTGGAAATGTTCACAGCTCACCTTCGATCAGCCCTTCAGAGTTTACCCACAGCCTTCTTTGCATCACGGCGCCATCCTGCGAGGTGTCAGGCCAGGTGTTAGGACGCTCTGTTGGCAGACGAGAAGATTGAGGCAGGAGTTGTGATTGCTCATGATTGCTTCCTGAGTGGTGGGGCAATGCAGCGGCACTGGACCCAGACTCCAGACTTCCAGGGGTCCGGGACCGCCTGCTGCCAATCTCCTAGCCCGCGGCTACAGCTGTTTCTTGGCTTCTCCCTAGACTTCTAATGGAATTCTTGGAGTATAGTCTGGAAATATGTATTTTAAACATGCTTTGGTTGGGCGTGGTGGCTCACGCCTGTAATCCCAGCACTTTAGGAGGCTGGGGGCAGTGGTGGATCACCTGAGGTCAGGAGTGCAAGACCAGCCTGCCCAACATGGCGAAACCCTGTCTCTACTAAAGATACAAAAAATTAACCGGTCATGGTGGCACAGCCTGTAGTGCCAGCTACTCAAGAGGCTGAGGCAGGAGAATCGCTTGGACCCGGGAGGCGGAGGTTGCAGTGGGCCGAGATCACGCTACTGCACTCCAGCCTGGGTGACAAAAGCAAAACTACGTCTCAAAAAGACCAAAACATGCTTTGCAGGGATTGTTACAGATATTCATGTTTAAGTGGCCCAGAGGCTGATCCTGCTGCAGCTCCCACCCTCAGACATTTAACCCGTACCACCCACCGAAAGGGTCTTGATTTCCTATTCTGCGTTTAAGGCCCACCTTACCGTCACGAATGCCAGCTCCCCAAGGACAGAGCCCTGTCCTGTCTTGTCCACGGCTGTGTCCCAGGGCCCTGGACGATGCCTGGCACACAGTAGGCCCTTGGCAAGTATTTGTTGGATGAGGGGATCTCTTCCTGAGCTCTGTGGTCAGCTGGGAGAGCTCTGGCAGTGGAGCCTGGCCCGTCTGGTTGAGGCATCCCTTCGGTGTAATATGGCGTGAATGGTGTGGCCTCGCTGAGTTGTGGAGTGGAAGGCACTGTGTCTTCCTGTGGCCTCCTGGTGAGGAGAAGATAGTCACCACCCACACAAGCACACTCTCGAATATTCCAGCACAAGGTGGGCACTCATTAGAGGGCAGCTCTTGTTGCCTCTGCCTGGTGAGTTTGGCTTGAACAGCAGGGTCATCGTGGTGGTCAGTTTTTCCACTGCCATCAAATGGGATCCATTTAGCTCTCAGACAGACAAGGTGTAGGGCTGGACTCTGTGCCGTGGGCTAAATGTCGGCCATCTCGAGCCTCAGATCAAGACCAGACACCGGCATAAACCCAGGTGGCCCAAGCCGAGGTCACTCCCCAGGGCCAGGCTCATGAATGGCTGAGTAAATATTTACCCTGTCTGAGGCTGAATGTGAACTGTCTACCAGGTGTTTTGTTTTTCTGTCTCCTCCTTCTCATTCTGTAAAAAAGGAAACCAAGAGGCTGACAGGTTAAGTGACGGGCTTGACACAGCTAGCCATCAGAACGTCCTCCGATAAATTCCATCTGAGTCCTATTCCTCCTCAGGCACCTCCTCCAGGAAGCATTCCCAGATGACTGGCCCATCCTGCCTTTCCCTCCTCTGAGCCACAGCCTGCAGGCAGTCCTCTACCTGTGAATCCATGCAAGATACAGGCAAAGGGGAAAAGGTTTGCTCGCCCTCTCTCCTTCACCCCTATGCTTTTTTTTTTTTTTTTTTGGAGTCTTGCTCTCAAGCCCAGGCAGGAGTGCAATGGTGTGATCTCTGCTCACTGCAACCTCCACCTCCCAGGTTCAAGTGATTCTTCTGCCTCGGCCTCCTGAATAGCTGAAATTACAGGCACCTGCCATCATGCCAGACTAACTTTTGTACTTTTGTATTTTTGTAGAGACGGGGTTTCACCATGTTGGCCAGGCTGATCTTGAACTCCTGACCTTAGGTGATCTGCCCACCTCGGCCTCTCAAAGTGCTGAGATTACAGACATGAACGGTGCTGGGTCACCCCTATGCATATTAATACCCACCTAGCAATTAGTCATATGCAACTCTTGTATCGACTTTCCATGTTCTGTGTTTTCTCTGCCCGTCTCCAGAGTTCCTAAAGATGAAGGGCCGTGTCTGCTGTACCTTCAGACTTTTAAAAATCGGTTGGTTGGTTTGTACATCCATCTATTCACCCCACCCCCTTATCCTACTGTCGTGCTTATGGTCAGCCTATTCTGTGTCAGCCTATTCTGTGTCAGCCTCAGGGCCTTTCCCCCTAGAATGCTAAAAAGTTCATCCAAGGCTTGAGTGGGTGGCTAGAGGCCAGAGGACAGCTTAGGCTGAAAGTGGTAGGGAGATTATCAATGGAGCCGGGAGGAGCTGAGCTTCTGAAACTTGGTAATACTCAGCCTTGCTAATGAGTTCCTCTGAAAAAATATCTTATCAGGCCCTCAGCTATCCCCCAGTTCTCTCCTTCCAACTTTCAGCCTGCACCCTGGCCAGGAAGTTCATAGGCAACAAAATAGAATCCACCTTCCCTATCACTCACCCTTTTAAAATGTGACTAACTCTGAGCTAACCCAGCCTTGACCAGACGTGGATATGGTTATGCACGGACTCCGTTTTGTGGTTTGTCATTTCTGACTTGCTGGGAAATCCTTTGTTGGGGGTGGGGATGGGAAGTAGAGCCTCTCTGGGGCTGGAGTTTTTCTAAGATGTCTAAGATTGAGAGGCTCTCAGACTGCACGCAAGGAGAGTGTGCTGTCTGCTTTGGTTCATGGTCAGTGGAGAGCACCTGGACTTGGAGTCAGAACAACTAGGTTCAGATCCCTGCTTTTCCTCCTGACCATTTGGTAGCCTTGGCCGGGTCCCTCAACCTTTTTGAGCCTCAGTTTCCTTGTCTGTAAAGCATGGGGTTCTTGAAGGATTAAAAGAGCTGGTGTGTGTAAAACCAAGGAACGTAGTTCCTGGTGTAGAGTGACTTCTTAGAATTTCGAAAACCTTACCATTTTATTCATAAGATTTCTTTCTTTTCAAGGCCAACATAAAATTTCTGAGAGTTTGTTTTTCAAAGAGTTGGAGTCTTGCTTTGTCGCCCAGGCTGGAGTACAGTGGTACGACCATAGCTCACTGCAGCCTCAAACTTCTGGGCTCAAGAGGTCCTCCCACCTCAGCCTCCTAAGTAGCTGGGACTGCAGGTGCACACCCTCACACTCAGCTAGTTTTTTAATCTTTTTTTTTGTAGAGTGAGTCCATGTTGCCAAGGCTGGTCTGGAACTCCTGGCCTCAAGCAGTCCTCCCACCTTGGCCTCCAAAAGTGCTAGGATTACAGGCTTGAGCCACCAGCACGCTTGGCCTTCTAAAAGTATTCTGGTGTGCACCATTAGCACTGCGTATTAAAGGTGATGTGCACCTTTAGCGCAAAGTGTTAAGTGTGTGGCGGATGAATATCATGTGCATTTTACAGATGAGGCAACAGAAACTCAGGCCCAGCCACTTACCCAAGGCCACATAGCCCTAGGTAGAGTTGGAATTTGGAATAGGGCCTGCTGACTCCAGTCCCAGGTGCCTTTCACTCACCTGTCCTCCTTCCTCTACACTGGGGGTCCCCAACCCCTGGGACCCCTGGGAAGTGATGTGCACTCAACACATCACTATGGGAAGAGTAAAGCAGGAACTAACAGGACTCCTCTCTCCAGAAGGAATTCAGTGTTCTTGGGGAAAGAAGAATGGCCTAGCAGTAACTCATGTCTGTGAAGCATTCCAGAGCAGGTTGCCTGGTATCGCTGTGATGTGAGCTCCAATGTGCAATAGCCCCCACTTATTCTTGGGTTTGTCTTATGAGGTTTCAGTCAGCTACAGTCTGGAAATAGGTGAGTATACTAGAATCAGATAAGTTGAGAGAAAGAGACACATTTATAGAACTTTTATTACAGTACATTGTTATAACTGTTATATTTCATTATTAGTTATTCTTGGTCATCTCTTACTGTGCCTAATTTATAAATTAAACTTTGTCTTGGGCATATATGTATAGGAAAAAGTATAGTGTCTATAGGGTTTGTTACTGTTTCTGGTTTCAGGCAGCCACTGGGGGTCTTTGAATGTATTCCCCTCGAATAATTATAATCACTTGTAAAATTTGAAATCTTCTTCTGGTCATGTTAAAATGTAAAAAGAAGAAGGTGAAATTAATTTTAAATAATATATTTTGTTGAATACAATATAACCAAAACCGGTATCATTTTAGCATGTACTGAAATACAAAGATTCTTTTTTCTTTAGACGGAGTCTTGCTCTGTCACCCAGGCTGGAGTGCAATGCTGTGATCTTGGCTCACTGCAACTTCCACCCTCTGGGTTCAGTGATCCTCCTGCCTCGGCCTCCCGAGTAGCTGGGACTACAGGCGCCTTTCACCGCACCCAGCTAATTTTTGTAGTTTTTAGCAGAGACAGGGTTTCACCATGTTGGCCAGGCTGGTCTCGAACTCCTGACCTCAGGTGATCCACCTGCCTCAGCCTCCCGAAGTGCTGGGATTACAGGCGTGAGCCACCGCACCCGGCCTAAAGATTGTTAATGAGCTGTATTACCTTCTTCTTTATCATACTGAGTCTGAAGTTGATGTGTTCTTTACACTTGCAGCACATCTCACTTTGCACTGGCCACATTCCAAGTGCTGCCAGGTGGCTGGTGACCACCATATTGGACACCGCAGCTATAGGATTTCTGTGTTAGGTCAGTTGAGGTCACTTGCACTTTGGAGTGGAGTAATTGAGCTCACTGGCTGAGTCACACAGCTAGTGAGGAGCCAAGTGGGGCTAGAGCTTGGTCTTCTTTCCACTCAGGAAGAAGGGAAACTTGCATTTGCTGAACATCTACCATGTCCCAGGTGCTGTGCTAGATACCCACATTTGTCATTTCATTTAGTTCACACAGCAGCTTTGCATGGTGGATGAATGTCATGTGCATTTTACAGATGAGGCAACAGAAACTCAGAGAGGCTCAGCACTTATCCAAAGGCACACAGTCCCAGGTAGAGTTAGAATCTGGAATAGGGCCTGCTGATTCTGGTACTAGGTGCCTTCCACTCACCTGACCTCCTTCTCCTAACCAGGGCTCCCCAACCCCAGGACCATGGACCAATACTGGTCTGCGGCTTGTTAGGAACTGGGCCTCATAGTAGGAGGTGAGTGGTAGGTGGGTGAGCATTACTGCCAGAGCTCTGCCTTCTGTCAGATAAATGGCTGCATTCGATTCTCATAGGAGTGTGAACCCTATTGTGACCTGTGCATGTGAGGGATCTAGATTGCACACTCCATATAAGAATCTAACTAATGCCTGATGATCTGTAACAGTTTCATCCTGAAACCATCCCCCCCAAACCCCCCACCCTGTCCCTGGTGTCAAAAGGATTGGGGGCCACTGCCCTACACAGAGAAAGAGAATTTGCACATAGCAACTTAGGCAGAGTATTCAAGGAAAGTGCCGGGGACAGGAGGGACACCACGGGCTGGTGGCCTGTTCAGTAACAGCTTCAGGATATCAGTTCGGAAGGCCTGGGCCTGCTTTGGTTCGGGTGGTGTATGCATGAAAGCAGCAATCCACCTAGTCATAGGTTCTGCCTGAAAGGAAGACACTTCTGGGCCTTTGGGGGGCAGGGTTGGTGATAGCTAGTAGGGGTATGAGGTGAGTGTGGGGAGGTGGGGCTGGGCAGCAATTGCAGAGGCCAGAGAGCTGGGCTGTATTCTGCCCCCAGTGCCTGGGAATGCTGAGCACTTCTGGAACCTCCAAGAAACTGAGACTTTCTGTTCGGGGAATCCCCAGGGATTTGGGGAGGCTGAAATTGAGCAAGCCTTTAATGCATGCATGCATTCACTCAGTCAGTCACTCCACAAATATTTACTGACTACGTGCTTTGGGCCAGAATGATTTCAGCAGGCATATCTTGTTCTGCCTGCTATTGCCTTGTTCTCTGAAGATCCGCTCCTTCGCACGTGTAAATCTCCCTCTGGAGTACTCGGCAGCTTCCCGAAGCTGACCGAGGCTTGGAGTGCCAGTCCCTTGCCACAGGTCACGTGGTACTGAGTGGAAGATATAGGACCTCAGAACCAAGAGGTTTTGACTCATTTGTCTCTTTCTGTCTGTTTTGTCATCGGACAGGAGACAGTCATTGAGTTGTTTCTATTTGCCAGGTATCAAGCTATGTTCTCAGGAGTTTTGTTGTTATTTTCATTTTGAGTGTGTTTGTTTTAAGAGCAATCACAGTGCCTCTGATGCTGGATGGTGGCTGATGTCTGTTGCATGCCAGGCACTGTGCAGAGTGCTGGTCACGGTCTTCTCCGGGGATTCCTCCTAGACCTGCTGGAAGGAGGAAGAAACTGAAGCTCAGAGATATGTACCTTTCTGAACATCACACCCCTCAGGTGAAGCTAGGGATTTCAATCCCAGCCTGTCCCTCTAGAGCCCTGACTTGGCCACTATCCCTCACTACCTCTCTGTGACCAGGATTTAGTTCCGGTCCTCTAATGAAGCCCAATTTGCGAGAACCTGCTTGTGAGGCCTTACCTGGTCTTCATTTTTACCACGTGTAAATTGGGGGCAGGGCAGCCTGTCCATCCTCTTCTGCTGAAATCATGCTGCCCAGAAGATGGGTGATTTCAGGACACTACCTGGTGAAGATCGCTACATTAGCAGGAGCTAGAGATCCAGTGTGTGTGAGCCTTGTGAAGGCATCTCTCTCTGTTCCTCCCATCTGCCCTTCTCTCTCATCATGCAGGGCAAGCTCAGGTTGTGGTCCTGTCTCTGTTGGGAGGACTCTTGGGCAGTCATCTCCCATGCCTAAGCAGACCTGCAGAGAACCCTGTCCACACTGACGGTCATCTGTGACATGGAACTTCATGACAGGAAGGTATATTGGAGGATAACTAGCAAGTCTTTCAGTTTATAGAGGGGGAAACTGAGTCCTCAGCAATCGGCCATGTTGATTCTGTGCTGTCGAGACCCGAGGACGCGTCTCATCTCCTGGTCTGAACAGCAGGTTCCCATGCTGTGAACATTTCACCCTGACCCTCACCGTATTTTTAAGGAAGTGAATAGGGCTTTAAGGAGGACAGCCTCTCTGTTTTGTGCATTTCTGAGATGGAAAATCAAGGAACATTGCCCCACCTCCACCCCAGGAATCTCTAAGCCCCTCCCATAGGCAAGATGGAAGCTAGACCAGAATGGGCAGCTTGTGCTTCTTGCGGGGGGGTGAGGGCAGTTGGGGGCAGGGAGACAGGATTCCCAGGCTCAGCCTTTTGACCCAAGAGACAGGGACTCCAAGGCTCTAGAATGGGAGGAATTGTGGGAGGAAAAGCAGATCCAAGTCAAATGCACCTGCAGTTATTATCTGTGTAACTTGGGCATAAGGCCACCTGTGAGTCCCGTTTTCGTCTCTAGGGCAGTGAACTCACCAATAGGTCTGAGTTGTTGCCCTCCTGGACTGCTGCATGAATTGAATGAGGTGCCTTGCTTAACTGCACCGTACTGGGGAAGCCTGCTTAAATGGAAGACAGGCTTTTTATCATTAGCAAGCTGCCGCCCTCCCCACTCATCACTCCAAGGCAGCCCGTTGCATTTTCTTTCATTCTAACAACCTCCTTGAGTTGAGCAGAAATCACACTCCCTGTAACTTCTGCTCCGCAATTTAGAACAGCCCAGAAGCCTGAGGTCCTTCGGGACACTCTGCCGTGTGCACTCGGATCTCTCTCCTCCGCGTCCTCCTCTGCTCCTCTTCCGACCCGTGTTTTGCACTTCCTTGCTCTGCCACTCCTCTTTAAACACTTGTCCAAATTGTTTGTGGCTCATCCTGTATGACGCCCAGGGCAGATGCAATAGCCCAGCCCATAGTCTCCCCGGTGTGGGGTCTGTGCCTGTTCTCCAGGCAGGTGGCTGTGACAATGTAACTTTATGGAAGGGTGAACTCAGAGACATTGGCTGAACTACCGCTGGTGAATATGGGAAAAGCCTCCCAGACCTCGTATCTCTCGCTTCTTGCCAGGGGAAAACCATGTCCCATTCCTCCCATGTGAGCACTATCAGGCTTATAGCCTCATCTTTTACACTGTAACATAACTTTGCCCCAGATGCCGATATTATATGGCTGTTGGTTTTTTTTCCAGAAAAACTTAATTGGGATTTTAAATGCATTTGGGGGGATGAGCTGTTTCTGTTTGCCTCTAAAAACAATGAGAAGGAAAACAAAGTATGATTCTCTTGCCAGAAAAATGGAGTCAAATCTGAAATTAATTTACAAAGTCATAGTATTTTCCATTTGCGAACACTTGACCCATCCCAGCCCCTAGAGCTTTCTTTCCTCCTCCTCTGATACCACATACTGTGGGTGGTGGGAAATTTCTAAAGGCACGACTCCGGCTCGCAAAGACTCTGAAGTCCCGGAGTGGGAAGAACTGTTCACACAGCGTTATCAGGGGTCGTTCTGCCAACGATAACCTATCAGCGTGGACTCTGCGCCAGGCCCTGCTTGGAGCTTTATGTGTGCGGTTTCCCCTCACGCTCACGGCAGAGGTGAGATCGAGTGCTGAGAGATTGTGACAGACAGGGAATCTGAGGTTTAAAGAAGCGATGTTTGATGAGCCACTCAAGGGTGGGGCTGGGATTGGAACCAAAGCTGGCTGCCCTTAGGCTCCCAGGGTCCTGCTGGGGAGATGTACCCAGGTAGGCCTGTGCTGGGAGAGGGGAAGCAGGAATGGTCACTGGGGGCTTTGTCCTGGAAGCTGGGCAGGTGCTGAGGATGGAGCTGGCCTGGCTTTGGAGCCACAGGAGAGGAGATGGCTAGGAAGAGCTGTGTTTGGGAAGGTTCCTTTCTGTGCCAGGGGTCAGCAATCTGGGATCTAGCACTGAGGGGGGCAAAACGTGGGTTTGTAGGGGAGAAGGTGACCCCACTGAGGGTAAGAAAGATCAGCTCCAGTGAGCTCTTCTCACCCTGCGTGCCAGCCTGCACCACAATTCCAGGGGCAGCCCCTGGGCCCAGCCTGCCCCTTTCACCGTCCCCTGACTGCTTGAGGCTATGGGTCAGTGGCTTTGCCCCTTGGAAGCTTGGTTTCCGCATCTGGGACAGGAAGGGGTCAAAACACCCTTTTTCATTGTTGAGATTAGATGATTTGAGAGCCGCAACTTCTTGCAAAGTGCCTGGTACCAAGTAGACCCTCTCTAAATAATTAAACGATAGTTTTCATGTTCCCTTCCACTTGTTTAAAAAAAAAAAAAAGTTACCCCCCTGTAATAACAAATTTTAGAAGACAAGTTAATACATTGCTGTGTATACTCTGAGGCCAAGAATTTCTTCAGTGTTTACATACCAGAGTAGTACTTTGAACTCCGATTTTCTCTGCTGCCTCCGTGCTGGTTCAGACACCCTCTTTAAGATGCCAGAATGCCCTTCGGGGCAGGGGTGGGATGTGTGTGTGTGTGTGTGTGTGTGTGTGTGTGTGTGTGTGTGTGTTTCATCATATTATAAAAACGTGAAACATTTGAATTACAGGTAAATGGTAACTTAGCCATGTACCTTCTACCAGATTTAACAAATGTTAATATTTTCCAGATTCACATTAGGTATCTGCAACATCTCTTTCTTTACTAAAAATAAAAACCTTGTGCTGAAGGCCTCCTGTTACTCCAGCCCATTCCCCTTCTTCTCCCTCCCGTTTCACAGGTGTTTACTCTCTTATAAATTGGTGTGTGTCCTTCCCAGCTAGAATTTTGTAGTGTTGTTATTTGTAAAGCCAAATAACCCCATTGTAATGTGTTTGAACCACCAAAGCAAATGATTAGCTTTTGGGAAAAGAAGGCCGAATATCAGTGACCCAAGATTGCAGAACAAACCTACCTGCTGTCAAATTGAAATCCCAAAATTATAAATTCATTTCCTTTGACTTAAAACTTGAAACCCTCAACCCTGCATACTTGCAGATACATTAAAGATTATGTCATCTTGAGCTCCCAGGGTCCTCTGTCAGGAAACACATCCCAGAGTCAGCTATTCTTTTTTTTTTTTTTTTTTCTTTTTCAGATGGAGTCTTGCTTTATCACCCAGGCTGGAGTGCAGTGGTACCATCTTGGCTCACTGTAATCTCCGCCTCCTGGATTCCAGCAATTCTCTTGCCTCAGCCTCCCAAGTAGCTGGGATTATAGGCGTGCGCCACTATGCCCAGCTAATTGTTGTATTTTTTTAGTAGAGACAGGGTTTTGCCATGTTGACCAGGCTGGTCTCGAACTCCTGAGCTCAGGTGGTCCGCCTGCCTCGGCCTCCCAAAGCACTGAGATGACAGTCAGTTATTCTTAGAGCAGGTGTTTTGGCTTTTGTCTTTGATGCTTCCCTCCCCCTTTAACATAACTGTAATATATAATTATTGTGGAAAATTCAGAACACATAGAGAAGTAAAGATTGAAATTGCTCACTGCC
>PVKP010030926.1:0-27470 GCA_004027715.1 Plecturocebus donacophilus
TGAATAGTGCTGCAGTGAGCATACACATGCATGTATCTTTATGACAGAATGATTTATATTCCTTTGGTTATATATCCAGTGATGAGATTGCTGGGTCAAATGGTATTTCTGATTCTAGGTCTTTGTGGAATCACCATACTGTCTTCAACAGTCTTTGAACTAATTTACATTCCCACCAACAGTGTAAAAGTGTTCCTATTTATCTGCAGCCTCAACAGCATCTCTCATTTCTTGATTTTTGAAACTCACCATTGTGACTGAGGTGAGATTGTATCTCATTGTCATTTTGATTTGCATTTCTTTAATGATCAATGATGTTGAGCTTTTTTTCATATGTTTGTTGGCTACATAAATGTCTTATTTTGAAAAGTGTCTGCTCATCTACTTTATCCACTTTTTAATGGGTTTTTTGGTTTTATTTTTATACATTTGTTTAAGTCTTTGTGGAATCAGGATAGTAGACCTTTTTCAGATGAATAGTTCACAAATTTTTTCTCCCATTATGTAGGTTGACCATTCTCCCTGATGTTCTTTTGCTGTGCAGAAGCTTTTTAGTTTAACTAGATCCCACTTGTCAGTTTTTGCCTTTGTTGCAATTGCTTTTGAGGTTTTTCTCATGAAATCTTTGCCCATGCCTATGTTTTGAATAGCATCGCCTAGATTTTCTTCTACGGTTTTTATAGTTTTGGGTTTTTCATTTAAGTCTTTAACCCATCTGGAGTTGATTTTTGTATACAATGTAAGAGAGAGGTCCAGTTTCAATCTTCTGCATATGGCCAGCCAGTCCTGCCAGCACCATTGATCAAGTAGAGAATCCTTGCTTGTTTTTGTCAGGTTTGTTGAATATCAAAGATCAGATGGCTGTAGATGTGCAGTCTTATTTTTGAGTTCTCTATTCTGTTCCATTTGTCTATGTGCCTGTTTTTGTACAAGTATCATGTTGTTTCAGTTACTGTAGCCTTGTAGTATAGTTGGAAGTTGGATAGTGTGATCCCTCCAGCTTTAAGAACAAAGATCTTAATTTTGATGTTATACAATGTATAAATTTTGTCTTTGTATCTTCAAGGAATCTTTTGCTTACTGGAGAATAATAAACATTCTCTTATATTTGCTCCTAGATGGGTTAGAGATTTTAGGTTTTAATGCTTACTAACCATTCTGTGTTCATTTTTCTATATGATGCAAAGGTAAACATAGAAGAGTAGGCAATTTTTGCAGGCTCAGCAAGTCAATGGAATTCTCAAAACCTAAGGTTCTAATGAACCTATTCAATATATCTGTAGCTCATTTATTCCCAATCAAGGCTCTTGTTTTAAAGAAATTTGCCTCAGATGGATGCTTAGATAGTCTTCGGTCTCACTCTTAAGTATGATTCTCTTGGCTTTATGGCTCACTGGCTAACTGTGGAAGGAAATATATGTCACCAAGAAAGTCCTATGGCTCTCACATTTAGACTTTAATTTTTGATTAATTAGTTTTAGCTTTTAGTGACTATTTTCAAAGTTTAATCAAAATATACAGTAGCTTCCAAGTTCTATTGTATTTCTAGGTAACATTCTCCCCTTCCTTCTCAAATGTCTGACATATCATTCCTGCTAATATATTTTTTTGTCATCCTAGTTTACCAGTTATGCAAAATAAAAAAAGAATACAAAGCTGCCTTGTGCTCCACCTACTAGCCAGACAAAGGGTCTTTATTGTCAGTAACATGTCAACCAGCTACAAAATCTTATCCCAGAGTTTGCTTATTCAGCACACGTCTGGAAATGTCTGCAGATTTGGTTTTTATATATTAGATGATTTATTATGTAATACCATGAGAATAACATCTGTGGAAGGAAGGGAAAAACGATTTGGCAGAAGCTGAGTTCCAATGCAGATTTAATAGACAGCTTTACTGTCTCTATAGGGAGTTCTAAAGTTGGGAGAACACTTAGAGTATTCCCAAATTTTGATATTTAATTACACTAATACTTCCCTTTCCAATATACTATTCTAAAATAAGATTCAGAAATTTAGAAGTTGAAATTTTGCCAACTGAAACAGGATTAGTTTGCATCTATGCAATGTAATTTATTTTTTGTTTAACCCTCTGGAGGATACAGTCATTTTATATCCTAGCCAATCAATATCGAGATAATAAAGTTAATAAGGAAATAAAAGGAGGAAGTTAAGACCCTATTTCCAGGGTGACATTTCATTGAAGTTCATTTATTTTCTAGAAACTTATTAGGAGTATACACACATAAACATACACACAGACAAAATCAGGTAGAATGGACAAATATACACACACAGACAAAATCAGGTAGAGTGTACAAATGTGTCAGGGAAACAGTTGCTTGTATAGTCTATTAAATTGCTCTTAGGTTAATGGCTTTTGAGCCATTTCTTCCATGTAATCTCCCAATGAGAAGCATTTGTTAGATTCTGTCTTATGCTTGAATTATTAAACATAAGTATTATTATTAGTGTTATTACAGTAGTATTAATTCAAAGCCACTATTATAAATTCCCATTTGCAATCTTTGTCATGGTTTGGTTTTTGGTAATAGAATCTTTTTGCTACACAGGTTTATAATTTTTGTGTATCATCTTGTGAGACTGGTCTATACCTGTTTTATAAATTATCTTCAACAGACTTGGGTAACTAAGCACCATAAATAAGTTATGGTGCTTTCATAATTCTTTTACCTAGAATAGTTTAATATATCATTAGATATTAGAATTAGGCTGTGAAATGATTCTGACAACTTTTAAAAATGTTTTCAATCCTTTCTAAGGAAATTGGTATATTCAAATAATCTATCTTCTGGTCACATTTTAAAAATTACAATTTTATGGGAATCATACATTTCCTATAGCACTTAACATTCACTACATGTAGAATTATATAATAATTTTTATTTTTATCTATGGCTGCTTTGCCTTTTACAATTTATTTTATATGTGTTTTTGTTTTTAAAATTTCATGAGATCAACTTCTGTATGTTTTCAAAGTAATCTTATTAAGTATTTATCTATTTATTCTATTCTTTGTATATCTTCCATTTTACTGTCTACCTTTGTATTTATTAATTTATTCATTTATACTATATTAGATATAAAACAATAGTAATCTCCATATTAAATGTTTTATATGATAATAAAGACTTTAAGGAATTACTTTTTGTCAAGTACAAAAGAAATGATATAATAATGTTTTACGTAAATCATCAAAAATTTTCCAATAAGAGGCTAATCTAATCTCATTTCTTTCTTTTTTTTTTTTCTGAGACAGATTCTTGGTGAGTCACCCAAGCTGAATTATGGTGGCATGATGTTGGCTCATGGCAACCTCTGCCTCCTGTGTTCAAGTGATTCTACTGTCTCAGCCCCCCAAGTAGCTGGCATTACAAGTGCCCACCTACACGCCCTGCTAATTTTTTTGTATTTTTAGTCGAGACTCTGGTCTCGAACTCCTGACCTCAAGTGATCCTCCCACCTCTGCCTAGATGCTGGGATTACACAACCTGATTTTTTTCTGCACACACACACACAACACACACATACACACACACATACACACACACAAAGTAAAACACAAAAACATACAACAAATAACAAGGCATTATTAAAGTTACCTTCCCTTTGCTGTGTTGCCTTACATTTTTTTATGCTAGATATGACTAATTATAAAACAAGAAAATCAATATGTGCTGCTTTTATACTTTTTATGGCTAGGGGAAATAAATACATATGGTTTTAAGATGTAATGTTCTTATTCAGTTTTTAATATTATAAATAAAAACTTTCCCATAATTAACATTAACTTAGAATACTTTTATATATTGATATAAACCAAATCATATTTTTAAAACAACTATGTTCTTCATATAATTTGATTAATGTTATTATTTTAATTGACTAAATTAAATTTTAATTTTAATTGACTAATTTAAATTTTAGTTTAATTTATCACCTAATTATTAGACTTATTTACCATGCATAAAACATGTTTGTAGATGTAAAATATATTAAATTATAAGTAAATAAAAGCATTTCTATAATGTGATATAAATAAATATATAGAAAACAAAAAATTATTTTAAAACATAAATAATTACTTAATAGGGAATATATTACTTCATTTATACTTGAGTATATATACATAATATACAATCACTTCCTACATATTATGTGTTCACATTTATATATATGTAAAATGTAACCATATACTAATATGTGCATTCAGTATTTGAGCTATATTTCTGAAGTTTAAATGGTTTTATCAATATAATATATTTGAGCACTTCAATTTCTTAATTGCCAATACATACAAGCTTGGGCAACTAAAAAGTTTTCTGTTTAAATATAGCATAATTCAAATATTCTATCTCATATTCATACTGAAATAATGAATCCAGAATGAAGTTGTTAATATGAAAATATGTAACACATTCAGTAAAATTATCTTTCACATTTCCACTTAAAACAATAAGGTCAATATGTGAGTTCTTTTTAATTATTGAATTTTGTTTAACACATAGCGATATTAATGTTAAATTATCATAAATTTATCAAAAATAAGGGACTTTTTTGATTAAAAGTCCTGTGTTTAAAGAAATTCATTTATCAAATGAAAGGGATAGATTTGTCACTTATGTCAGAGCTGAAGTCAGTGAACTGAACTTTCAGCATGACGATATTGCCACTTATTTATCAGAGATTTGAGACAAGCTTGGTGGATTGCAGAGCTCTATCAATACTTGGAATTATACTTAGACACCACATTTTTTCTTGGCATTCAGCCAGTTTTCTTTCTGTAATTTGGATATATTTGGAATCTGCAACTCATTAGAATGTGGCTCCAAATTGCTGAAGTACTTATTTGACTTCTGCATTCATTTCATATTTTTTGACTAGTTCACACTCGTTATCTTTATAAGATCAGGTTTTCTCTTTTTATTATTATTATACATTAAGTTCTATATATATACATTGGTTCCATATGAAGTTTAAGGTTTTTTTGTTTTGTTTTGTTTTCTTTTCTTTTTTTCCAATTCTGTGAAGAAAGTCAATGATAGCTTGATGTGGATAGCACTGAATGTATAAATTACTTCGGGCAGTATGACCATTTTCACAATATTGATTCTTCCTAACCATGAGGATGGAATGATTTTCCATCTGTTTGTGTCCTCTCTTATTTCCTTGAGCAGTGGTTTGTAGTTCTGTTATAAAGACACATGCACACGTATGTTCATTGTGGAACTGTTTACAATAGCAAAGACTTGGAACCAAACCAAATGCTCATCAATGATAGACTGGATAAGAAACTGTGGCACATAGATACCATGGAATACTATGCGGCCATAAAAGAGGATGAGTACATGTCCTTTGCTGGGACATGGAAGAATCTGGAAATCATCATTCTCAGCAAACTGACACAAGAACAGAAAAACACTGCGTGTTCTCACTCATAAGTGGGTATTGAACAATGAGTGCACATGGACACAAAGAGGGGAATATCAGACACACTGGGGCCTGTTGGGGGTGGGGGGCAAGGGGAGGGATAGCAGTGGGTGGGGGGATTTGGGAGGGATAGCATTAGGAGAAATACCTAATGTAGACGACAGGGGGGTGGATGCAGCAAAGCACCGTGGCATGTGTATACCTATGTAGCAATCCTGCATGATCTGCAGATGTACTTATTTTCATCTGAATTCACTGTGGTCCAGTTCAAACTGGTTGGTTAGTTTAAATAGTAGAAGTCTGGTGCAGGATTCTCTACCCATGGAGGTAAGAGTGAGATCTGATTATCCAAATACTGTTCATTTAAGCACCAGTAATTCTGATATAAAATTCCCGTGAGACACATTGTTAGAATCACTGGGTTACATAGAGTTTTATATATACTCCATACATAGAGAGGAGATATAGAAATAAAATATTGTCCATTCATTAGACTGTGAGTGACTACACATAATAAAAGTCTAGGACCTGGTTCCTATCTTAGCCACAATTTTTGTTGTTTTTGTCTTCATTTGTTGAGCATTACAGTGAATTTTATGTTTTCATCAGTTGTTCTAGATAGACACAACATGTCCAGAATTTTAACAATGTATTTTCCACTATCCTGTAAGTATCTTCTTTATGTACACTTAAATGGAAAAGTATTAGAAAATCTAGAAATTATAACAAAACATTCTTTTAAATAACTTGCTTTATGTTAGAATATGTAGGCTTTTTTGTCGGTGTTTTACTGTAAACAAGTAATTAAATTTCACAATAATCTTTTTGTGAGCAATAGAATAAATGGATGTGCAGGAACCAAAATTACTCTTCTTCAATCATAATAAAATTCTTTGCATCAGTGCAAGTTGGGTCATTTAAGCGTTAAGAACTCATTCCTTGAAGTGCCCTATTGTAATCTTTCATAATAAAAGGAATATCATTTTGGCATGCTGAGCTAAAGGGAAAACGCAAGACATGAAAAGCAGAACAGATGATAACTGGATTTTCCACTCACTGCTGTTATTGTAAAGTAAATAGGCTAGCTTAATGTCTTGAAGCTGTTGATGACATTTTTTCCAAGTATTTGAACATTAAATGTCTGTCCGGTAATACCCTAAGGAAAATTTTTAAATGCAATGACCTCTTGAAAGATCATCATAAAAATCATTCTTAATTAGATTTAGGAAATCAATGTAAGTATCTATGTAAATCAAATTTTATGTAATGCCATGTTGAATGCATGGTCAGGTAAGTCTTAGGAAATAATATATATTATCTTCCAAAGCAGCCTCCTTAACCAGTAAATATTAAAATTGATTTTCATACCATGAGGACTATATATTATTTCAAGTGTATCAGGATTTAAATTAAACACTGATATCTATAAATGATAGCAATATGATTTGACATGATCACAAATAGCACAGGCATAATTGCCAATGTCATTTTAAAACTACAGGCAATAAAGGGGCCATGCATGGTGGCTCACACCTGTAATCCCAGCACTTGGGAGGCTGACACAGGAGGACTGCTTGAATGCAGGCTTTTGAGAAGAGCCTGGGCAACACAGTAGAACCTTGTCTCTACAAAAAATTAGCCAAGCATGGTGACGCATGCCTGTTGTCCCAGTTACTTGGGAAACTGAAGCAGAAGGATCTCTGGAGCCTAGGAGATTGAGGCTGCAGTAAACTATGATGGCACCATTGTACTCCAGCCTGTGTAACAGAGTAAAACCTTGTCTCAAATAAAAAAATAAAAATAAAAACTATGGACAATATAGGAAAGACTCTTTGGAAAGAGACTAGATGTATTGAATTATACCTTATAAAAATGATACTTAAATATTTTTATGTTGTTATGATAGTCAAGAACACACTTTTTTCACCAAGAACTCCCTAGACTACCAAGGCAATACAGAAGACAGACGGCAGTATGCCTCAGGTAATCCCAGCAACACTTTTGCTGATGTTATGATGTCCTGTGGCACAATGAAACCATTCAAGGAAGAGTCCCAGAGCATTACTAATGTTTTAGGTCTCCTGAAAGTTTACTGTCTATCAAGGCATGGGGAAAGTGTTTTCAGTGAAGATAAGAAAATCAGATGAGTCAAATGAGTAGTTTTCACTCACACCCAGAAAATGCTTGTCCTTGGAAGTTAAATTCAGTTGATATGATTTTTGTGAACTATTATTTATCTGAAAATTTCAATCACTACATAACACTGTGTTATGTACATGTTAATAAATATGAGCATGGACGTATGTGTATACCTCTTAATCCTGGGAGGTATTATCATCATTATATTTTATATGAAGAAATTAACTATGAGTTTATTAGGAAGTTCTAATTTAATATTATATATAACTTCATTTGTTACTATTTTTCCATCCATAAAAGCTCAGCAACAAGAAATTGTTAGATTTCTCAGTAATTTCTTTTTTTAATATTGTATTTATTTTATTGTTACTATTTTATTTTATTGTTACTACTTTTCATCCATAAAAGCTCAGCAACAAGAAATTG
This sequence comes from Plecturocebus donacophilus, assembly GCA_004027715.1. Lineage (NCBI taxonomy): Eukaryota > Metazoa > Chordata > Mammalia > Primates > Pitheciidae > Plecturocebus > Plecturocebus donacophilus. Next base: position 8,017 of record PVKP010030926.1, read on the forward strand.
TTAGATTTTTCAGTAATTTCTTTTTTTAATATTGTATTTATTTTATTTCTTTCTCTCACTTATTTAGAACTGCCCCGTCTTTTACTCTTTTGTTTATTCTGTTTTAAAAAGGAAAGCAGAAGCATGGCAACTTCAGATTTATGGACAATTATGGTTTTTAGTTTGTATGTGTTGGCGGGCGTGGCAGAATGTGGCTTCACCTTTTGTAAATGTCTACCTTAATCCTCTTAATATTAATAAACAATATTAATTTAATTTGAAAGTATAAAATTACTTTCTAGATATATATTACTTCATCTAAAATGTTCAAATGTTTTAAAAAATATATACAGCACAACACTTACAAACATAATCAATGCTTTCTATAGCCAGGTTTCATGCTTAATAGTTAAAATTCAAAAAAAGATGAAAAATACACAAGAGTACCTTTCTTTAAGAAATCTATAATTTTGAATTCAATCAAATATAATATCAAATTAGCACCCAAAGATGTAAACAAATGATAAGATGTAAATGAATGATTATAGAAGCCAAATGGAAGAAGAAATCAGTTTAAACTCTATGAATTAAATAATGCTTCCCAAAAGATGTATATTTTTGATCTGGGTTTGGATAATGAATAAAGTTTTTATAGATGGAAATTGTTCCAATAAGCAATGAATGATTTCATGAATTGAATATAGAAAGAAAAGAGATTTCAAATGTGATCATATATTCAGCAAATATATCCAAGTCAGATAATAAGGTAAGCAGAAGATGCTTATTTATTAAAATTTAATTTTTTCAATGATAGAAATCATCTTGAGATTTAAATGAAGAATACCTGGCCTTTCTTTCCTTTCTTTTTTTTGAGATGGAGTCTTGCTCTGTTGCCTAGGCTGGAGTGCAATGGCATGGTCTTGGCTCATTGCAACCTCTGCCTTCAGGGTTCAGGCAATTCTCCTGCCTTAGCCTCCCAAGTAGCTGGAAGTACAGGCATGCGCCACCTCGGCCAGCTAATTTTTGTATTTTTAGTAGAGACAACGGGGTTTTACCATGTTGGCCAGGCTGGTCTCAAACTCCTGACCTCGTGATCCACCCACCTCGGCCTCCCAAAATGTGGTATTACAGGCGTGAGCCACTGCGCCCAGCCAATACCTGCCCTTTCTATATGAAGCATTATCATTTCCTCTTTGTCCTCATATATGTGTGTCCCTCTTAATATAAGACTGAACAGTTTGGTATCAATTCCTGAACATAGTAGCTGAGGACTAGGTATTGTGTCAGTAAGAGAGAGATGTTACCTGTGATGAGCACAGTCAATCTAATCATGAACTCACAGAACGAAAATTTCATACCAAACAACCCAAAGTAGACAACATATAAAAGTTAAAATTAGATCTTATTACCACCATGAAAATGATACATCTTGAAGCAACATTTTGTCTCCACTGGGGTCTATGACCCCTGTGGGGCACTGTTATTAGTTACTGTTTTAATGAGCAATAGGGAAAACAAATGCTTTCCTGTGGATAGTGGTGGATATGAGGTGCTTATTGTTTACTCTCTTCTCATACTGAAGTTATGCTCTTCAGAGTAGCAAAGCAGACAATGCAACACATCATTGAATATTTAAGTCAAAAAATGATGAACAGTGACAAAATGAACCACAGAACACAATCAGATGCTGCAGAATCGAGGTTCTGTTTGAAATACAGAAAATAGTTAGACTTGCTCCCCTTGAGAAATAATTAATTCACTTGGTTGGAAGTGAGAAAAAAAAAATTGAATTGTCAGGCACTCTCAACCTAATATTCTACCCTCTTCCACATCCATATTCTAAATTGGGTTCACTGGAGAGATTTCCCAGAGAGTATCTAGCCCACGCAAAAGTGTAATAAAGGAAAAATAATTCTCTAATGACATATAAAATTAAGCAGTGATACTGGAAGTTTACAAACCTAATTTTACAACCAGTCAATGTAGAGCTCAAAATAGATCTGGTTCGATACTGCAGAAAGAACCAAAGAAAAATTCTCTCACCATGATGTCCTCGTGGGCCTTGACGTGAAATACTATATGTCAATAGAAAGTAATCTGATCTTACGATTCTGAATTACACATTTTAATGGGATGTGTTTTGGGTTCTATAAGGCTAGGAGAGGTGGGGATTAATTAGAATGGAACTCATAGGAAGACAAAGAGGTCACAGATTTTACAGGGCTTGCTCTGGAGTCTAGGTTTAAAGGAGAAAAAAGAGGTCAAGCTGTTATATTAGTTAGGACACTTTTAATTACAAGGAACAATAATCGAACCCAAATGGATTAAGCAAAATAAGTTCCTTGTTGACTTGAATGATTGGCTAATCCAAGAGCTAGTCCTGACTTCAGACCCACTGGCATCTATGAGTTCAACAGTATCTTTAGAACAAGGTTTCCTTTCTCTTTCTCTCTCTCTCATTCTCCCCCACCCCCCACTTTCCTCAATATTTCCTTTCTCTCTCTCTCTCTTTCTGTCTCTCTCTCACACTCACTCTTTCCCTCTCTCTTATTTCTACTTTGTTTCATGTTTGTTTCATTTCTAATCAGGCTCTCCCATACAGTATTAAAAGCAGATTTCTAACAACGTCAGACTTACAGCCTTCTTCCAGTGAGGAACTCTACATATAGAGTGAGAGTGGGGTGTGTCAGGCTGGTGTGATACCAATAGACTCTTTATAGAATTTGTTTCCTGACTCACTGTGACCAAGTGAATGTAGCAATCTATTTTTTCAAACTGGGTCTTGTTTTGTTCCTGGGAAGAGTAAGATAAGAGTATTTGATCCTGAATCCTACCACAGTTGAATACAGTAGAAGAGGGCCAAGTCCTAAAACAGAACTTTAACCAAAAGGAAAAATAGTCACCACTTGCTATCTCTTTATTTTCCGTAAGAATATGCAACATTGTTCACGATGATAGATCCTTAGAAAAGCAATTCAGAAGCAGGTTTGTCTAAAAAGGAAGTATTCGTGAGCCCTTGATAATTAATATAAGGCAGATAAGTTAAAGCAAACAAAGGAATTAAAAATAAAGTCATCATAAAATCAAACATTTTCAGTGATAACTTCAAGGTTTTAGAAATTCTACTTTTTGATGCACTATTTTGATATATTGGAAAATAAACTAATAGTAACAAGTATATGCAGTGATTTCTCATTTTATACAATTTTAGATAAATAAACTATTTTTAATTTTAGATTTCATTTTTTTTTTGAGACAGAGTCTCACTCTATCACCCAGGCTGTAGTGCAGTAGCATGATCTCAACTCACTGCAACATCTGCTTCCCATAAGCAATTCTATTGTCTCAGCCTCCTCCGTAGCTTGGACTGCAGGCACACACCATGACACTCGGCTAATTTTTGCATTTTTAGTAGAGACAGGGTTTCACCATATTGGTCAGGCTGTCGAACTCCTGACCTCCCGTGACCCACCCACCTTGGCCTCCCAAAGTGATGGGATTACAGGTGTGAGCCACCACATCCAGCCTAATTTTAGATTTATAGGAAGAAAATTAATACCATTTTGGAATTATTTGTGGTTCTTTTTAATAATGACAATGTAATTAGACTATGTCAAAATAGTTCAACATCAGTTGTTCTATTTTGATAAAAAGTGGCATCTAGATCTAACAGTATGTGTCCAAGTTAAAAAGAACTGTAACACAAAATATCACTGTGTGCACAAATGTAGAATAATATACTTTAAAAAATTAAGAATTAAATTTAGTGGCTGGGCATGTTGACATGCCTGTAATCCCAGCACTTTGGGAGGTCTAGACAGGTGGATCACTGTAGGTCAGAAGTTCGAGAGCAGCCTGGCCAACATAATGAAATCATGTCCCTACTTAAAGAAAATACAAAAACTAGGTGGGAGTAGTGGTTCATGCCTGTAATACCAGACACTCAGGAGGCTGAGGCAGGAGAATTGCTTGAACCAGGGAGGCGGAGGTTGCAATTAGCCAAGATTGTGCCACTATACTGTAGCCTGGGTAAGAGAGCAAGATTCTATCTCAAAATAAATAAATTAATAATAAGTTTAGTGATTCTAGTGATTTAGGTAACGATTTCTGTTCCAAAATGTCAGCAGAAATCAGAATAATTCTGTTTCCTCCCTACTCAGGACACACTGTTCATTTTTATATAGTTTTAGGTACTCTATTTTGCACACCTTACTCTTTTGTAAAAAGACTTGTATAAATGAACCTAAAATTTTCTTTATACTTCCAACTATATCTTAAATCTTTTCTGTGGTTCAGTGAAATAATATGGAAAAACTCAAAAATATTTCCAGTCTCTGAAATAACTGAAGGAAGTCAATATTCTCTCCTAAAATCTTAATTTGTCTAGAGTAAATGTCCTATTATTTTAAATATCATTTTAACATCAGTTTTGCAGATACTTCTCAATATGAACATATGAAACATATTTTAAGTTTGTTGCTCAGAACTGAACTCCATAGTCCGAATTAAACCTCATCATGATAACTGTGATATAATATTTACTTACTCTCTTGTTTTCAATTAATATTTTATGCAACATGTTTCCCTAACTGTTCAACTCTTTTCCACCTGTTAACTTAAGCTTAATTTGGAATCATCCACTTTTCCTAGATCTTTTTTTTCTTTTGAACAGTCAAATTACATCAAAAACAAATTCTAAAGAAAAAAATCTTCATATTTTTCACACGGTTGCACCCTCATTCCAATTTCAATCTACTTAACACACATGTATCATGTATTGAATGTGCAATCTAACAGGGATTGTCCCAGGGTTTTAAAGTGGACAAAAAGATAATTTTTATATGTATTCTTTCACTGACTTTTATGACCACCTAAAAACCATACTTTACTGTTATGTTTTCTCTTGTTTGGCTTAGCCATGCCCCTCTTGAAGTCTTGCTCTGCTGCCCAGGTTGGAGTGCAATGGAGCAGTCTCCATTTATTGCAACCTCCATCTTCCTGGTTCGAGTGATTCTCCCGAGTAGCTGGGACTGCAGGTGTGCACCACCATACGTGGCTAATTTTTGTATTTTTAGTAGAGACGGGTTTTGTCATGCTGACAGGGCTGCTCTTGACCTCAGGTGATCTACCCTCCTTGGCCTCCCAAAGCGCTGGGATTCCAGGGGTAAGCCACTGCGTCCATCCTTACTCTTTGAACTCTTTTCTGTTGCATATATCTGATCTCGTTTCCTTTCCGTATGTTCTGTGGCAACTATATTGTGTCTCAAGCATGCTAATATACATTGATTTTATTTACTGAAATGTTATTTTAATTTCTGTACTTAGAAATTTGGATTCTATTCTTTCTTAAGGTTTTGGAGCAAAGGCAGCATTCACTCTGCTTTTTGTTGCCTTCCTTTGCTGTCTGCTGTCTATTGTTGATGCCAAGTAAGAATTCAGCTATTACTGGTCATCTATTACTCTTCCATTGGAAATGATAACATATGTCGCCTCTTTCAAACATAAAAGAAACATACGGAATTTCTAACTTTCTTAAGGAATCCAGCATTTACTCTAATCCTCCTTGTAAAATACATATTATCAATATCTATGGCTTCAATATAGACATTCAAAATCTGTTCACTCTTTTTCCTTGCTGTTCTGTGCCTTATCAACAACAATGATTTATTCTACATCCAGACTTTGTCATTTTGTAGGATGAATCCATTGTATACTGCATCAACTGAATATTATCTATATTAATCCTACAAACCTAAAATTGCTCTTTGGTTTCGACTCTAGTAAGAGTCCGTCTTTCACATATCCTCCTCTTATAATTTTTTATAGCCACTGTATTCCATTTTCATAGAAAGATCAAGTCATATAGCCTCAGCCTATACTCAGTCCATTAGCTTTCTGTAGCTCCGCTTGATCACCTTTGCTATCCTAGAATCCATTTCTCCTCATGTGATCAAATATTGTAGAAGAAAACTAGTCAATTCCCATTTGTTTTCTGTTTAAATCTAGGTCATATAGCTTAGTTACATTGCTTGGGAATTCAATGCTGAGACAGCTGTCATTCACTTCCAGTTTTCTCCCTGTTAAAATTATAGTGGTTGTTACAAAACATTTTCACTTTCTACAAGCCTTGTTTCAGGTGATCTTAGCTTCTATTTTGCTGAAATGATTTAGACCGACAGAACTATGTTATCTCAAATTGCTTCTTCTCAGCTTCAGTATTTCTCTGTAACTTAATCCATTTCATCTTGAAACAAACAAACAAAAAAGTTCTCTTTCTTTTTGTCTCAAGATGAAATATTTTTGTCTTTTTTTAAAAGGCTAATCCTCATAATAGAATGTAATGGAAAGTACACTGTAGTTAAAGTCAGATGCTTTGCTTTTAAGCCTGCCCTTTCTTTTATTTTGAATAAATCATATTACTTGCTGGAACATTATATATTGGATTTAATAAATGCCATTAGTCTCATGTAATCCCCATATTTATTACTTTTACTTTATTGCTTGAATTTGGTAAAACGTGCCATAGTCTACATAAGTTTTGTTTGAAAAACTTTTAAATGAAGAGAGTTTGTTCGGTAATAGAAGTAATAAATTTTAGGATGACAGCTTTAAGTCAATTGTTATTTAGTTGCATTTATCTCTACTATGTCCTAAGAATCTGATCAATTTTAAAGTAATTTGAAAAACTTATATAACATACATAATTTGGGCAATAGTTATTCCAAAATGCTGGTAAATCTTTAACTAGGTATTATTTCATAGCATATGTGTATGTTATAAATATATTTCACATGATTATCTGAAAATTATGCAAGTGAGGACTTAACATACAAATTCTTTGCTGTTTACATGATATTACCATGAACATTAACTCCATAATATATTTTCATTTCAGCTAAAGTAAATATATATATATATATTATTCATGTTGTTTTGACAACTCTGAATGACAATCCTATAATATCCTAACTCTTGGATAATTTTATTTTTCTACAGGCAAGTACACCTCACTCTTGAATTAAGAAGATTGATCTTCACTAAACATAACACCGTAAGAGTAAGTGCAATAAAATAAATTGGCTTTAAAGAACATTTAAACATAGTAATTTAAATGTTATTCAAGTGGTGCCATGTTATTTTATGAACAAATATGATCTTTGAATTTTTGTGAGCTGTAGCAAAGGCTTGAAGTAACTATCTTGCTTCTTACTGCCCGAAGTTTCTTCAAAGTTAGAAGCAAACTCCTGACTAATGCTCCCCTTCTCTGGTGTTGGTCATAATTTACTTCTTGAAAATACTCCCAAATTTTCACTTTCTATCTTCTTCACTAAAACCAAACCTGCCACTTTTTGTCATTATGTCTTCCATTCATTTGTAGTATTTGGTTTGGTTTTTAGCTTCTATTGTCCCCTGCCTGTGCTTCCCTCAAAATCACAGTCACACATCCCTACCTATAACCTTTTACTCATGGTCTTAAATTATGCCCTGCTTCCTGGTCTGTTCACTCCAATTTATCACTCTGAACTTTTTTGGACTCATACATAAATTTAATTTCTCATGTCCGGTTATTCACACTTAAATTTGTTTACAGCTCTTTTTCCCTTTTTCAGTAGACAGGAGCATCACCGTCATTATTGCAAAATATTGATTTCAACGTATACTCCAAAGTGCTGTTAACATGTTCTCTCTGTCCACAAAATCAATATTTTATAATTTACTACCCAAGGAAGCTGAGATTCCTTAGCATAGCTAAGCACATCTTAAAACACCCATCACAATTTGATGTAGTTTTAGCAAAAGGGCTTTCCCACTCTCTTTTTATGAAGACCTTCTTAAATGTCTGCTATTTTACATTTTTATTTCAAATCATTTTTCTTTCCTTTTTTTTAGAATGCTTTTACATTTTTATTTCAAATCATTTTTCTTTCCTTTTTTTTAGATACAAGCAAGTTAATTTGTATACTTTGTCTAAAAAATCAGGCATTTAAAAGCTTTCCAGATCAATACAAGTACTTCAGAAACATAACACTTACTGTCATTAACAATTGTTCAGCGTAAGACTTTCACTGCTTCATGAATTTTTAATATATTTTGCCTCACATAATAATTCAATTATTGACTTATTTAAAATAATCATTTGTTCAGCTAGAATCTCAAGGTAGATGATGTTTTAATAATGAGGTATATATCTCATATTTTATTTAATTCCCCAAAGAGCCTTTGGTGACAATTTTTTCCCCTCTTGTTCTTTTTTCTGTGATTTAATTTAACATCTTATGACTCAATTTTCTTTCCTTTCTTTGCATATGTTACTCTTTTAAATTAGTTGCCATATCACCTTCTGGATATTGTAGATACTTTATAACAAATTTTTCTCAATTTTTCTCTTCTAATTCTTATAGCATTGTTACAATTCATCTTCTTTATTCAGATAGTATAATTGCCTAATGCCTTTTTGGTATTATTATTTTGATCAAATGTTAGGTCAAAATGAAATACCTACAAACAGGTTTGTAGGTATTTGGTTTGGTTACAAAACAGGTAACCAAATAGGTAAAAGATCTCTACAAAGAAAACTAAAAAAAAAAAAAAAAAAAAAAAAAAAAAAAAAAAAAAAAAAAAAAAAAAAAAAAAAAAAAAAAAAAAAAAAAAAAAAAAAAAAAAAAAAAAAAAAAAAAAAAAAAAAAAAAAAAAAAAACTGTTGAAAGAATTTAGAGATGACAAAAAATGCATACACAAAAAAACTCCATGCTCATGGATTGGAAGAATCAATACTGTATAAATGGCCATACTACCCAAAGCAATTTACAGATCAGGGCTATTTTTATGAAACTACCAATGTCATTCTCCACAGAATTATAAAAAGTGAGTTTAAAAATTATATGGTACCAAAAAAGAGCCAGAACAGCCAAAGCAATCTTAAGCAAAATGAGCAAAGCTGCAGTCATTATACTACCCAACTTAAAAGTATACTATAAAGCCATACAAACCAAAAAAGGTTTGATTCTGGTTAAGAAAAAATGCATGAACAGTTAGAATCGAGTGGAAAAATCAGAAATGAAGTTCCACATCTGTAACCATCCAGTCTTTGACAAAGTCAATAAAAATGAACAATGGGGAAAGAACTCCCAATTCAATGAATGATGCAGGGATAACTGGCTGTCATATGCAGATTGAAGCGAGATATTTACCTTTTACCATATATAAAATTAACTCAAAATGGATTAAAAATTTAAATCTAAGACCGCAAACTATAAAAATACTGGAAATCAACCTAGGAAATACTCTTATCAACATCAGCCTTAGCACAAAAGTTGTGGCTAAGTCCCCCAAAGCAATTGCAACAGAAACAAAGGTAGACAAGTGGGACCTAAGCAAACTAAAGAGCTTCTGCACAGCAAGGGAAACTATCAACGGAGTAACCAGACGACCCACAGAATGGGAGAATATATTCACAAACTATGGATTTGACAAGGGCATAGTATTCAGAATATATAGGGAATTTTAACACACCAATAAACAAAAAACCAAATCACCTCATTAAAAAATGGGCAAAGTACCTAAACAGACACTTCTCTAATGAAGACATACAAATGGCCAACAAATATATGAAAAAAATCTCAGCATCACTAATAATTATTAAAATATAAATCAAAACCACAATGTGATATAATCTCACACCAGTCAGAATGGCTATTATTAAAAAGTCAAAAAACCACAGACGTTGGCAAGGTTGCAAAGGAAAGAGAATGCTTATATACTGTTGGTATCCATTACTAGTTATATACCTAAAAGAGAATAAATTATTTTACCAAAAAGACACATGCATTTGTATGTTTATCTCTGCACTGTTCATAATAGCAAAGGCATAGAATCAACCCAGGTGCCTATTAAGGATATATTGAATAAAGAAAATGTGTTAGATATATGTCATGGAATACTATGCAGCCATAAAAAAGAATTAAATTATGTCCTTTGCAGCAATATGAATGGAGCTAGAGGCCGTAATCCTAAGCAAATTAATCAGAAACAGAAAATCAAATACCACATATTCTTATGTATAAATGGGAGCTAAGCATTGAGCACTCGTGGACATACATTTGGGAACAATAGGCACTGTGGACTAACAGAGGGTGGAGGGAGGGGATGAGTTAAAAACCTACCTGTCAGGTACTGTGATCACTACTAGGAGATTTCTGTTTCAAACCTCTGCATCATGCAATATTCCATGTAACAAATCTGCCATGTACCCCTAATACCTAAAATAAAAGTTGAAATCGAAAAAAAGTCCAAGGTTAAAAGTAAAATAAAACATAATTTGTTGCTCTTTTTCTTTGTTTGAGAAAGTTTCTATTTCTCTTCGATTTTTCAAGGATTATATATATATTTTTAAACACAGAATTCGAATTCTGGGGTATTTTTCTTTCAACACTTCAAATATTTCACTCTATTCTCTTCTCTTTGCTTGGGTTCCAATGAGGAGCTCAGTGTTAATTCTTTTCATTGTCCTTCTATAGACAAGGTATTTCTCTCTGCTTTAAAAAAATGTGTTATTTTTGGTCTTATGCATTTTACTACGTGACCTCAATTTTTTAACAGATCTACAAAAAGTGATTGATTTTCAGTTTGTTTAAAGACTTCTTTGTTGTGAGGATGCGGTGATGACTTTTAAGCATTCTACAAATCAGATAAAATTCTGCCTATATTATTCATTTTTTAAAAAATTATTTTATTTGTGAAAAATAAGTGAATATTATTATGGAGCAGTAATGCCACAGTAAATCACATTTGATTTACTATGACTTCATTAAGACTTTCCTATAAACAGTTATTTAGCATTTCCTGAATATTTACATATTATTTTTCACTGTCCAGGTCTCTTCCATACTAAGAAGGAAGACTATAAATAATAAAAATTATCTTTTTGTTTTATATGCAAATATACTGTCACATACGCCTCATACATTTATTCATACCATGCCTTTATTAAGCCAGGAAAGTGAGTAATTTGACAAATGCACTGATTCTCAAGAGGACTTCAGTATTTAGAGATTATTAATTTGTCACATTTTTAATATATGTTTAAGTAGTACCAGAACACTCCACTAAAGGTTCTCTGAATACATGAAGTAAATGGCAATTCTATTGCAGTCTTCTTTTCATTAGATTTATGTACCTATCTTTACAGTTTACCAACATTGAAAGGTGTAGTATGTGGTAGAAAGAAGTTAACACATTATGTACATGGTAAATAAAATATTTACATTATTAAATAGCTCATTAGCTATACACTTAACTTCTTTGAGCCTACTGTAGCATTTGTAAGGTGGTAAATGAATATTTTACAGAGTACTCTTTAAACATGTAAAACTTTAAAAGCATAGACCTGTAGCTAGAGTAATTCTACCACTCAGTGAGAAGATAAGCACATTTGCTAGAGAACAACCTTGTCTGGAATGCATCCTAAAGTTAAAGTACAGATTTCAAGCATCTGTGAAAAAAAAAATGGTACATGGTACAATATTTACGCCACAATATGTAACATGGTTTTTCCTATGTGTTGAGGAAATATTTGTGCCAATTATATTATAAATTGGAAAGGTCAAGTTAGATAAATAGGTAAAGTTTTATGTTTATTTTATTTTATTATTATTTTTGAGGCAGAGTCTCACTCTATCATAGAAGCTGGGGTACAGTGGCATGATCTTGGTTTAACACAACCTCCGCCTCCTGAGCTCAAGTGATTCTCCTGCCTCAGCCACCCAAGTAGCTGTGATTACAGTCATGAGCCACTGCTCCTGGCCAAGTTTTTAGGTTTAACTCAAACTTCTGACTTCAAACTATGCTACAAGGCCACAGTAACCAAAACAGCATGGTACTGGTACAAAAACAGGCACATAGACCAATAGAACAGAATAGAAAACTCAGAAATAAAGCTGCACATCTGCAACCATCTGATCTTCAGTTAACCTGACAAAAAGAAGCAATGGGGAAAGGATACTGTATTCAATAAATGGTGAAGGAAAAACTAGCTATCCATATGCAGAAAATGGAAACTGGATTCCTTCTTTACACTTTATACAAAAATTAACTCAAGATGGATTAAAGACTTAAATGTCAAACCCCAACTTGTAAAAGCACTAGAAGAAAATCTAGGCAATACCATTCAGAAATAGGCATGGGCAAAGAATTTTTGATGAAATTTCCAAAAGAAACTAGAACAAAGGCAACAACTTACAAATGTGATCTAAGCTAAAGCACTTCTACACAGCAAGTGAAACTATCATAAGAATGAACACAACCTACAAAATGGGAGAGAATTTTTGCAGTCTATCCATCTGACAAAAGTCTAACATCCAGAATCTACAGGAAACTTAAACATATTTATAAGAAAAAAGCAAAACCCCATCAAAAAGTGGGCTAAGGAGATGAAGAGATGCTTCTCAAAAGAATACATTTATGTAGCCAACAAATATATGTGAAAAAAAGCTCAACATCACTGACTAAAAGAGAAATGCAAATCAAAACCACAATGAGATACCATCTCATTCCAGTCAGAATGGTGATTATTAAAAAGTCAGGAAGCAATAGATGCTGGTGAGGCTGTGGAAAAATAGAAACACTTTTATACTGTTGGTGGGAAGGTAAATGAGCTCAACCATTGTAGAAGACATGGTAGTGATCCTCAAAGATTTAGACCAGAATACCATTTGACCCAGCAATACCATTACTGGGTATATACCCAAAGGAATATAAAAAAATTCTGTTATAAAGACACATATGTGTGTATGTTCATTGCGGCACCATTCACAATAGTGAAGACATGTAATCAATCCAAAAGTCCACCAAGGATAGACTGGATAAAGCAAATGTGATACATATACACCATGGAATACTATGCAGCTGTGAAAAGGAATGAGATAATGCTATTTGCAGGGACCTAGATGAAGATGGAAGCCACTATCTTCAGCAAACCAACATGGGAACAGAAAATCAAACACTGCATGTTCTCACTTATAAGTGGGAGCTGAATAATGAGAACACATGGACACAGGGAGGGTAACAACAGACACTGGGGCTTGTTGGCGGAGGGCAGGGATGGGACAGCATTAAGGAAAAGAGCTGATGCATGCTGGGCTTAATACCTAGGTGATGGGTGGATAGGTGCAGCAAACCACCAAGGCACACAGTTGCCTATGTAACAAGCTTACGTAGGCAACTTTGCGTAGGTTGCCTATGGAACTTAATAAAAAATAAATTAATTTTTTAAAAAAAATATGTGAACACCAGTAGACTTAAAAAGCTGTGTGTAAATAATGTAAAATTTAAAGCAAACATTAAAGGAAAATTCTGCAAATAATATAAGTAAAACAGTATTGATAAATTCAAATGGAATTTTCAGAAATACTATAGTAAGTCATATGAATGCAGGAAGGAGAAAACAGAAAGGGACAGCAGGGGGCAGGGAGGTTGGGGAGGGATAACACTGGAAGAAATGCCTGATGTAGGTGATGGGGGGATGGAAACAGCAAACCACCATGGCATGTGTGTACCTATGCAACAATCCTGCAAGACCTGCACATGCACCCCAGAACCTAAAGTACTATATATATATTATATATATATATAATGATTTATATAGAATTAACTACATGAAAAATAAATCTCCCTTTGCTGAATAAAAAGAAAAAGAAAAATTCAGACATAATATATTGATATAGTAATTAAAAGAAAGGCAACAGAACTAAATAAAACAATTATAAATGGATTTAAAAAAATGAACAACATGACTGAACCAAATACTATGTATAAGAATTTCATTTCAAATATAATTATAAAGGAAGTTGAAATTAAAATAATTGGAAAAGATTGCATAGAAATATTCTTCAAATAAAGAGGGATTGACTATCTTTATCAGAATAAGTAAATTTCAGAGCAAAGAATATTACCAGGAGCAGAGAAGGGCATTATATGATGACAGTTTGCTGAATTCAGTTTGCTTAATTTCTCTATGGTGCTAGATATGTATGCACCAAACAACAGAGCTGCAGAAGGTATGAAAAAACAAATAAACAAAAACACTTTGACAAATGTAATTGGAAACTTCAAACCCATTCTTAATGAAAGGTGGAAAAAGTAGACAGAAAATCAGTTAGGAATATAACAAAAATCACATACCATTAACCAAAGTTTGTCATAAACATTTATTGAACATTCTAACTCAACAAGAGCAGAATATATGGTCATTTTAAGTGACTGCGCAATGCATATTGTTAGACCAAATACTGTGCCAAAAAACAAATCTCAACAGATTTAAAAGAATAAACATTATGTAGGGTGTGTTCCTTGACCACAATATACTCAAATTAGGAATCAATAAGAGAGATGTAATGGGGAGATGTCCAAATGTTTGGAAATTGAAAACACACTTCTAAGTAATCAATAAATCAAAGAGGAAGTCTCAAGGGAAATAAAAAATACATTGAGATTAACATACATAAAAATTCAACATATCAAAACTTGTGGGACTCAACTATATCAATGATAGAGTGGAAATGAGACTTTTCATAAATGCTTATGTCAGGAAAAAGATTAGTTACCTAATCTTCCATCTCCAACAGTTAAAGAAGAAAAAAATATATCCAAAGAAAGCATAGAGATGGAAATAATAAAGATCAGAGGTGATATTAATGGCATTGAAAATAGTAAAATAATAAGGAAGTCCAATAAAACAAAAAAAAAGTTCTTTTTAAAGATTAATGAAATTGTCAAATCTCTAGCGAAACTTATAAAGAAAAAAAGAGAAGATGCAGCTTACTCATTTCCAGAATGAATTAGAAAATATCGCTATAAACTCTGCAGGTAACAAAAGGATAATCGAGGAATATTACACACAACTTTACACATATAAATTTGTCTAATTAAATGAAGTTGATCAGTTGTTTGTAATGAGGAAACTACCACAATATACCCAGTATGAAATAGATAATATTGATAGACCTATTAAAATTAAGATAATTTAATTTGTACTTATAGACTATGTGACATTGACATTCATCCACTTCAACATGATTTGTGTTTTCTGTTAGTCTTTGCTCTTTTTCAGCAAGACATATGAGAAGCTTAGTATTAACCTTTAGAAAAGTATCAGAGGCTCTGAAAACACCAGTTATTCCAGGGGAAAGTACCGATTGCATTTGCTCCCAGAAACCTAATTCTACCTATGGTTTGAATGCAGGCCTTAACTTCTTTGAACTTACCTTACAGAACAAAAGGATTTGATTGAAGACATTAACTCTTTTACATGTTTATGTCTTTGAAATTTGAATTTAAAGGGATTTAGTTTCTCAATTGAATTTCTCCATAGGAGTTCAACGCTGATAAGGAATTGATGTTCAAATTTGGGACTCCTCTATAGAATTGCTGGATCACTCAGTGTTTGATCAGAGAAGCTGTGAGACTACTGAGTAGCTGATTCGTTCTAGTAATTAGAACTTAACAAGGAAAGAAGAGGGGACATGTAGTCTGGAATGGAGAGTTGAAGTATCAGAAAAAAAAGTCACAAACCAACTGTTACTAAACACTGGAGTTGGTGGACAAATCAGAGCTTGCAGAGAAATCTGAAAAGCGAGACATGTCCACCTGCCAGAGTGGAATCACAGAAGACAGGTGCTGAAGTCTGTGGAGGGCTGCTATCTCTGTGTCTGTTGGTGCATTTGGGGATCCTGGTCACTGGGAATGAGAGTTATAAATGAAATGAAGAGGAATAGAATAAGCATGAACCTGATGGCATTGCTGAGTCTTTCTTTAGCCCTGGAGTAGAGGGCAGGTACCAACTCATGGGTGACATATGCATCTGTCTGTCTTTCCTTTTAATCACCAGGACTCCCAGAGGATACAGACGCTTCACTCTCACTTTCTAAATCTTATACATATTTCCCTTTTGGTCAATTCTAACGTGAAATCATAGAGGAAAAAGAAATCACAGAAGAAAAGGAATTATGACATCCTAGCCAAGTTGACACAGTCAAAATGAGACAGGAATAACATAGTATCGTCATGGGATAACAAAAAATTCCAGGCAGCAGCTTCACATGACTAGAGACTGTAGGCTGATAAGACCCTGAAAAACGAAGGTGTGGACCAAGCTGGCTAAAACCAACCGAACCCAATATGGCACTGAATTCGACCTAGTTTTCTTCCTGGGACCTCGCTATATACTTATTAACATACTAAATTATATACTCACCAGCACCATGACAGTTTTGAGAACATCCATATTTGTTGTAAGAATGGGTGACACTACAGTTCTGAGACATCTTCAAATTTTCAAGGAATTTTTATGAATATTTCATCCCTAGGTTAGAGAAATCCATAAAGAAATCCCAAACCCCACTGTTCAACTTTCTCTTGCATACACCTGTACTCTCCTTACTTGTATGTGTATTTTTCACTTTGCAATAAATCTCTATACTTTCACTGTTTTCTGAGTCATCCTTGAATTTCTTCTCATGGTGGTGTCAAGAGCCTGGACATCAGTTGGGGTCCAGGTACCACTAGCATTTAGGAACCTCCCCCAGATCACTGATATCAAAAATCATCTCAGTTGCTATTTAGAGTGTTTTCATGTGGACTTTTAAATCTCATAACTGAAGCATTTTTACAACGTTTCACAACAAGCGTAGATATAAATTGAGAGGAGAGATAGAATTGAAAATCAAGTTTTTTGATTTTAATAAAATGTTATGCAATTCATTTAATAAACTGTTTTTGCTGTATTTTTTGCCTTTTGGTGACACAATGAATCTTTTCCATCAGCAATCTTGAAGATACTACTACACAGTAGTAGTTTGTATGAATGTAAACTTATTACAAGAGTCTGAGAAGTCTCCCAACTTTTCCAGTGCACAACAGCCACAATTTTATTTGATTGTAGGCTCAACATTTTAAGAAAATGAGTTAAAAAGAGTTTTGAAATATTGAGAGAAGGAAATTATTTTCAACAACTGTTGTTTCACACTGCGTGGGAAAAACACACTGGTATGATATCCTTGGCCTCCTTCAACTTCTTAATTGACTCATTTCTAGGGAAGGAGGAATAATTTACATGATTATTGTATTTGGGGCAACGATTTGGCCATATGCTCATCCATTACATCATAAATGTCTTAGGAAACAGTTGTACACAAGAACCATGATTTTACTCTTAGTAGACCTGTTGTTTTACAATGCTGCCTGTAGCTGGACCAATCTATCTAATTCCAACATTCAGGAACACAAAGGCAATTATCTTTTGAAAATATTTTGTTAACCATATGAATGTCTTCTTATTTCCATGCATTGCTTCAGAACTTGAGCGGAAAAAATTGCGCTATTTACGAATGCTGTTATACCCAAGATGTTGAGTTTGCTGTTACATAAAGATAAAATCCATGCTAAATGATAGAATACTATTTCTCTATGGAAGACACCATCTCAATAGGCCCTTTCACTGAATAATAGTTAACTTAACTGATTAAAATTTGGGAACAGTATTGATTGTTCTTACATATTAGTAAGACTACATGCTATGTGGCTACAAGAAGAACCACTATAATATACTGCTTTTAACACAACATAATTTACTGCACTTTCAATATAAGAGATAGAGCTGGTGATTAAGGGCTGAAACTCAAAGCATGTGGTTCCCATGATTTCTATACCTAGGCTTTGCCTCAATATATGATCGAAGATATCTCACTTCTGAATCTCAGCTTGTGTATGGAGTTGGCAAACAGGAGGAGGAAGAGAAGGAAAAGTAAGTTCCTTCCAACAATAAAGACGAAACCAAAAATTAGTCCCATCTTTTGCTTCTTCTATCTTATTCATCCAAACCTAATCACATAGTTACATTTCTAGAAGAGATATTACCAGGACTGTCATTTCTTCAGCTTATTATTATCATTATCATTAATTATGTAAGTAGATGATGGTTACTGAGCAGGAGATAACAATCTGTACAGTAAAGCCTAGCCTGGATTGCTGGCTATGCCTGACTTAGAGCATAAAAGGCCACAGTTTTTTTTTTCTTTTGTACCCATTCTGTAGGTGTCATGGAAACTGGTTCAGAGTTATTGCCATTCCTCTGATGGCTGGCCACGAAACACATTCCTTCCCATCCAACTGTTGCTCTTTTATATCTGACAGTGTGAGCGGATAGGTCATAATGCTTTAGTTACATAGTCTATTATATTACCAGCTCTACTTTGTTTACTAATTGGTGCTAATATTTAGATTTGGGAGCAGGTAATTTCGCTGATTTCAAGTTTAATTTTCCATTCAAGTCCAACTATAAAAAATATCTATATTTAATGCTTTAAATTTTATGTCTATTTTATGAATTTATTCAGAAGTTAGGAAGAAGAGAGGTTAATTAAGTGCCACTTCAACTTTAACACATATTAATTTATTTGATCTTAAAAGCAGTACAATGAGATAGGTAAAACAGTATTGCTATTTCCAAGTGAAAATAAAGAAATTAACATCAGGAGAGTGTAGTCCATCTGCCAAAGTTTTCTCTGAGCCAGTTAATAGATAGAAGAATAGGTGCTACTCTTTTAATCTCTTTGGACATAAAATTCCATAAGTAATTAACAAATTCTGAATACATTTCATTTAATAGTTAGATGAGTATATTTGCTGTCCAGTAGATCCCAAAGATGGATGGAGCAGAATGGCTATTATTAAGAAGTCAAAAAATAACAAATGTTGAGGAAGTGGAAAAAAGGAAAGCTTGTACACTGTTGGCGTGGCCTCCATGGAAAACAGTATGAAATTTTTTAAAGAACTAAAAATAAAACTACCATTTGACCCAGCAATTCCACTACTAGACTACTAGATATCTAGCCAAAGGAAATAAATCATTATATAAAAAAGACACCTGAACTTCTATGTTTATTTTAGCACTATTCAGAGTATCAAAGTGATGGAGCCAACCTAAGTGACTATCGACAAATAATTGGATAAAGAATATGTGGTGTAAATACACCATAGAAAGCTTCGCAACCATAAAAAATAATAAAATCATGTCTTCTGCAGCAACATGAAGGGAGCTGGGGGCTGTTATCCTAAGCAAAAGAACTCAGAAACGGAAAATCAAACACTGTGTTCTCACTTATAAGTGGGAGTTAAACAATGAGTGTATATAGACATAAAGGTGACAATAGACATCTGGGACCCCAAAAGGAGGGGACTGAGAGAGTGGTAAGTATTGAAAAATTACCCACTGGGTACAGTATTCACTCTTTGTGTGACTGATAAACTAGAATCCCAAATCTCATTATTAAGCAATTTGTCTATGTAAAAAAAAAAAAACAAAACAATCGCACGTGTACCCTGTAACTCTGTAATTAAAAAAAAAAAAAAAAAGCCTAAGGTAGAGAATATTCTAGACCTTACATAGTATCAAACATATACACTCTGAGAAATGCTGATAC